>PPOM03000295.1:37439-50995 GCA_003708925.3 Kazachstania martiniae
ACTTGACGATCATCACCACCAGACACAATTAAAGGTAGAGTTGGATGGAAAGAAGCCCAGTTCACACCTCTTGTATGACCTTCTAGGATAAATTTGACAACGCAATCGCCAAAACCGCCATCTAATAGATTCTGTTGTGAACCCATTGGGTCTTCCATAGCCATAGCACCAGGAGCAGAATGCTTCTTTCTTAAACCAGAAATATCCCAAATTCTAACAGTCTCATCCAGAGAAGCTGAAACTACTAAGTCTTCAGTTGGGTGAAACTGAGCACACATAACAAAATGATTATGGCCTGTTAAACAAGCCAATTCTTTACGGTTTTGCCAATTCCAAATTCTGATGGTTTGATCGTCAGAGGAAGATATGACCCAAGGTAATTCTCTGTGGAAGAACACTGTACGAATGTAATCCAGATGGCCACTGAAAGTGTGCAAACATTTATTGGTATCCAAAGACCAAATCTTGATTGTGGAATCATCACCAGCAGATACAAATATCGGTTGTGTTGGATGGAAGTCTATACCACGAACAGGGCCTTCGTGGCCTTCAAATCTTTGCAATAATGTACCCATACGGTAATCCCATAGTTGAATGGTAGAAGAAAACAAAGCCACTAAAACCCAAGGTCTTGAAGGGTGAAATGCAATACCCTTAGCTCTGGTGGACTTTGATTCAAATTTTGTTAACATCTTCATCTTGAACTAATTGGTAGTGTAAGTTCTTTTGCGCTTCGAATTGGATGAAAAGTCTTCAAATTAAATTATAATTTAAATTCTGAAACAAAAATAGAAATCGACAGGTAAACAGAAAGTAAATTAATATAAATGACTTAACAATCTATAAGGAATAAAATATTTGATAAAATTTTTTTGATTATATACTCCCCGATTATGGTAAAATTTATATGGTAGAGTTTTTCCAAATCTATTTGATCAATTGAAATAGAAAAAAGTCAATTTAATATTAATTAAAAGGATCTAATGGTATCCGTCTTTATTGGTTCAGTTTCCAATTTAGTTGCGTTACTTTTGTAAGGTATTTTTAAATATTGAATAATAAATTCAACTAAATGAGTGAAAATATCTTTTTTCATGGTGATCTGGCGTTTGTTTTTTCCTTCGCTACTCCAGGGAGAGGGTAACGAAAAACATTAACGAATATTTATAGAATGAGTTATTATTATTATTATTATTAACTACTAATTAAGATATAAAGATTTGACTAATCTTATCTAATATGTGTTTTACTGGGTTTAGTTGATTCAACCCTATTCCATTAGATTCTTGAATAAAAGTGGTTGTAACATTGCCGTGTGAAGTATCAATAACTGTACCATTACTGTTTTTAATGGTATCATTTGTAGGTAATTCAGACGTAGCATTTAATGCCTTGTTCTTACTTATTTTAATATTATTGTATTGATGGGAGTTTATCATAGAATTTGAGCTTGTTGAGAGGTTTGCGGCTGCATAGTTCGCAAATTTCCATTCAGTTATCTTTGGGGTAATATCGCAATGCCATATTAAAGAGTCTTCTGTAAAGGACGGTTTTATATTACCATTATATGACACCGTAATTTCTGTTAAATCTAAGAACTTAATTTTTTTGCTTTGCCTTCTACGTTGTAAGCATTCTATAATTTTGTTCATATGCCTATTGTTATTAGGTGTAATTGTGATTTCATGTACTCTAGCTGAAAATTGACCATTTTTTAAAATGTCTTCTGCATGGTCCCAGTCAATACTTCCACCTGCCCATTCAACTGTTCCTGGTGAATTCTTTTCACCACCCCCTGGCCAAATAGCAATTTCTAACCTTGCTGGAGTTTGTGGATACCTATAGACACCCCTTTGTGGATCCCATGTATCTCTTTTAAAAAGTGTTCTACTTACACGACCATCAATTATCCATTCAATTTTTTCCTCTGTCCAATTTAATTCATATGTGTGATAATCATCATAGGTACTGCTCGAAACTGGTAAAACTTGCATTTTTGTGTAATCTAATTCACCTTGAAAATAATGATTTGTCTGCACAGAATCTAATCTGCTACCCAGAAATTCGTAATCAATTTCGTCACCAACTTGAGAAATCAATACGATTGCAGTAATAACACCCTGTGATCTAGCTGTCTTCATTCTAACACTCGCACGGCCGTAAAGAAATTCATGACTTGATGCAACTAAAGACCCTGTAGTTCTTTTTGGCATTGCTAGCAAAATATCCCCTGTATCATAGTCGATATTGGTTCTACCACTATATGTAAAATCATAACGCTTCATCATTAACTCAGCTTCTTTTTTACTATTCGTTACAAGAAACTGTGAATGATGAATGAAACCTCTTCTATTCAGTTCAAAATCAACATCACGATTTTCATATTGTTCACTATTGACATTATTATCATTACTGTTTTCGACTTCGTATCTTTCTATTGTTTTAGTTCCATACACTTTCCGACCATCCAAACCACTATCGAAAGTTGCCTCAAATGGGTACACGATAATAGGCATTGGGATACAACTTGCCGTGTTATATGAAAATTTAGGATTGCACCCACCAACACAGATAGGCCCTTTACCGCATTCACTATACGGTGAGCAGCATGGATAATCAAATGGGCAATGCTTACTGGAATTACATTTAATCGGAATATCAGGTTTAAAGAGATCGGCATTTACACTAGCGAAAATACTTACTACCAGACATACTATACTCAACTTTAAGTTAAGCATTGTTTTAAAGTCGATTGTTCCACTCAGAATTGTTGATATTACTTTATTACTCTTACTACTAAGTATATTTCTTTCTGTCATCAAAATTGCCATTTTGTGTGTGCTTTAAACAAAATACTGCGAAAACGTCAGAGTTGTTGGATATGAGAAAATTTTGTGTAACTCTCCCAAAGTGATTAATAATGTAATAATAAACAATTAAAAATGTTGAAATTGTTAGAAAGATGTATATAAGAGATAAAAGCAAAGAATTACGTTGTCTATATTATTTCTGCACTAACTTGCTTGTTCAAATTACACCCTACTATAATAACTCGGCGAATGAGTTTAAAAGCAAAATGCATTGACAACAATATGATTCAATCATATTATTACAAATCTACTAGTTTTATTTCAACAATCTCTTTTTATTCATAGTACACTAATGTAATCGTTATTAAGGCGACAGTAAAGTGTATATATAATATAATAATATAGCAAGTGAATACACCCGAATTTAGCTCATGTTTTATATTGAGCAAATTATTGTTTTTCTTCAGAAGTATGCGTACAAGGAATCTCGCGACAGAAACATTATTATTTAAAAAGATGGTGCATTTATTATATTCGACAATAATCAGCTAAAGGAGTAATTGAATAATGCTCACTGTAACTTTACTCAAATAAGGACATACTGGATTGGTTGTTTGGACATATTAAGATTCAATTCTGATGTTCTGAATGTATTATCCGATATGTTCGGGAAGTCTGAATAATGAATTATATATAGTATATATATTAGGCATTGAGATAATAATTGCAATTTGATATGCCGTTCTATTTCTAAGTCAGTCAGGGACCAGATATGAAAGTTTTGATTTCACTATATTCTTTCTTCTCGGTATTTTTTTTCTTTAAGGCAGCAGATGCTGTTGTGGATAATAGTTTAGCAAAAGCTTGTAATTATTATGAAACTCTATTTAATTGGGGTTGTACAAAACAGTATTGTCAATGTAAGAATAATGACTGGATTAATTCAATTACGTACTGTGTTGTCTCTAATACAAAATCAAAAGATTTAGTAAAGACTTCTTTTGAGTTTTTAACCAAGCATTGTGAATCGACAGTACCTGGTTTTAAGATTCAGAAATTTTATGATGCCATTTCAAATAGTACTAATTATTTAAGAGATCCAACTGAAATGGATACAAAGATGCAAGTTTACGGAACTTTAAAAGTGGATCCCGATAAATTTGATGACTACTACAAAAAAATGAGGAGTTTTACATTAACTACAAGAAGATCTCAATGGTTTGGTTGGGGCTTATTCTTCTATTGGTGTTTCATATTTGCAGTGGCTACTATTATAAATGTAAATAATAAACTGATAGGATTTAAGTTAATAAGTAATAGGTTAAAAAAGAATATTTTGTACCCATCGATCTTTAAAAGTTATGTCGAAGAAACGTTTTTTATATTCAAATTTATTCCAATAAACTTTACGACTCGAATGAATGGATTAGTGATCACAGTATTCTATATTTTATGCTGCCTTGATACTGGTCTGGGTTATTGTTTAGAATACCCTTTTCCGGGTTATCCAAGTCGTTGGTATGCTAACGTTACAATTGTAGCATATAGGACTGGTATTTTAACTATGTCATTGTTGCCCCCGCTTTATCTATTTGGGATTAGAAATAATTTCTTTACACCTATTACAGGTATTTCCTTTGCAACATTCAAGCTCTATCATAAATGCGTCGCATATGCTGCGACAATTCTGATCTTCATCCATTCAATTGCATGGACTGTCCTTTTAATAAGTAAAAAAATGTATGAAGCACATGCTAGAGAAGCCTTTCTACGCTGGGGTATCGTTGCCACAACATTGATGTTTATTATGATTTTTTTGGCCGAAAAGGTGATAAGAGATATGGCATATGAGTTTTTTCTGATTTTACATCAGTGCATGTCTGTCCTAGTCATTGTAGGGACATATTATCATTTGAAGAGTATCGGTTGGTTAGGCTGGGTGTGGGCTGTAGTTGCAATATATGCATTCGATAGAACATTACGAATCATTAGAATTATAGTAAATGGTGGAATTAAGGATGCTTTAATTACTGATTGTGGAAATGGTGTGATTAAAGTCACTATCAAAAAGCCAAAATTTATTGATTACCAAGCAGGTACATATGCATACATATACTTCCTAGGAGCAAGGGAGCCTTGGTTCTATTTTTTCCAATCCCATCCATTTACAATACTTAAAGACCCCGAAGTAGATAGTAGTAATAACCTAGTAGTTTATCTTAAAGTCAATAGTGGTATTACTAAAAATATTCTCAGTAGAATAATAAGAAGTGGTAAAGAGTCCATTAAAGTTAAGATTATGATTGAAGGTCCATATGGTGTACAAATTCCTCAAAGGGTTAATTTGAACAGAAGCTTAGTAGGTGTTTCAGCAGGTTTAGGTGTTACAGCTGTTTATTCGCAATTTTGTAATATGATCAATTCTTGTAACACAAATGAGAGTCCATTTGACTATAAATTCTATTGGATCGTTAATAGCATTCACCACCAAAAATGGTTCAATAAAGAGCTGTTATGGTTGCAGTCAAAAGGTTGTGAGGTTCAACTAATATATACTGGTGAACCTCTTGGAAGAGATATTGAAGCAACGTCATCATCTACATCTTTCCATTCCCAGAGAGCTTCAAAATCGGAGTTTAATATAAATGTTCATCACATAAATGAAAGACCAGATTTAAAAAATATTATTCAACATTCCATTCAAATTTGTCAAGAGAAGAACCATAATATTACATTCATATCCTGCGGACCGCCGCTATTTAATGATCATTTCAGAGAAGGCATAACTAAATCTATTTCTCATGATCTAACAATAGATGTTGATTATTGGGCAGAGAGTTTCGCTTGGTAAATATTAATTCATCCATCTATAAATATCTCTTACAATCCTGTAAAAATAAATTTCTATATACCCTCTATAGTCTATAATGTTAAACACAGCCCTATTTTCCTTCTTTCTCTTCTTCTTCTTCTTCAGAATCAGTATCTTCGTGTTCCTGTTGTGCTAATAATTCCTTCCATTTCTGTGCTAACTCTCTAATGGCATTTGGATCCAAACTTGCTTCAACAATATCTCTGGGAACGTGATTTTCAGAATGTTCTTTACATGCAAACCTAGCAGTATTGTTTTCTTTCACCAATCTCAACTCATAATCAGAGTCAACCTCAATATTCGTAGTGATCAATTCATTCCAAGAGAACATTAGTGAGTCAGTTGTCCGGCAGAAAGGATTAATGTCAATTAAAAATACTCTTTCAAATGGTCTTGGCAGGTACACGTCTAGTACAAAATCTTTATCGGGAAAGTGTGGAGCTACCTCGTCTTCTACAAATGCATCTAACAAATCCTTGAAACTATCAGCTAACGGTTCCAAATAGTCATAATAATTCAGATCTCTCTGCGAAACACCAATAATTAAACGGTTCCTGACAAAGACTCTAAATTCTAATGCAGGATTTATGTCAAACCATTCCCTCAAGATTAATTCATATTTCGGTCTTTTAATAGCAGGCTCAGAACCAGAACAATCTTCAAATGCGTATTGCAAATCATGCATTATGTAATTAGATGCATTCAATAATAAGTATATTTCGTTCACCTCACTACACTTCATAGAATTGTTTGGTAAAATCCATGTGGCATCTTTGGGGGCAGACCAATTTAGTTTTGGTGTCACAGACCCAAATTCTTTGATAGTGTCCTTAATCTCTTGGTGTAGCTCTGGGAAATCATTTAGCGGGTTTATTTCATCTTTCTTCAATTCTTTAGCTTCTTCATCCTCATCGTCCTCCCAATCACTATAATCATTATCATCATTCTTAATAATTTCACCATTATAAAAGGATTTTCCTTCTTTAGGAAGCTTAATACCATCCTGCTCTAAATATTTAATGAAATTTTCTGGCAATGGTGATATAACTTTAGCCTTGGGAACGTGTTTCTTGAAATTTGGATACCAACTTGAAAACGCACAGTTCTCAATCTGCTCTCTAGTCACTTCTAAGACACTAAGCGGTTGGTATTGTTCTGACATAAGGTTAAATTATATAATTCTTCTTGGTCTGGGCTATCTATTATTTGTGATGAACTCTTTATCATGGTAATGCATCTCAATATATACTAAAAATTTTGAAATTCAAAAAACCGCCACCGCTACAGCCGTGTAAATAAATAATAAGCAAAGCTTAACGGATATCATCACTTGGTGAAGTGACTAATTAACAAATTCTGGATTATACCTTACGTAGATTTTTACCTTCTGAAGTAGTTATGAGTAGAAACATTCTACTGGTAATATTATATTATTTACATGATCTATAAATTTGCAAATGATATACCAATTCAAGAATCACTTTCACTTTGGGAGAAATTTTACTGCATTTCTCTTGAATGCATATGATAAACCACTCAATGATGTGGTTGCACCAACTATATAACCTAACCACGTAAAAGTTTGGTGGGTAAAATGCTTACTTTTCTTCCATTTGTCATCCTCACTATTTGTATCATTCCAGATATTACTTTCTAAAAACAATAGTCCGCCTCCCAACCCCAAATAAATCATCTGAAAAAACGTATTCCATTTTGAAATTAGAGATGGCTTAACTATAACACTTGGAAATTTAAAAAAATTCCAATATGACTTCCATGTCACAGTACCGTATCTTACTTTAAGTGATTTGAATCTTACAAATATCGCACTAGCAGCTAATAAAAAATCTCTTCCTATAATTAAAGCTGCTATTGATAGCGGTATAATTTGAGGACCTGACGGCAATGACATTGCAGCTGTCGTTATAATCATTAATAGTTTATCGGCTGCTGGATCTAAAATTGTCCCCACTACTGATCTTAAATTATACCGTCTGGCAATATAGCCATCTAGAAAGTCAGTTATACAGCAGTATGTAAATAACCCAAAAGCAGGAACTAGGTTATTTGATAGAATGAAGTGGCCTATCAAAGGAGTACATGCTATTCTAGATATGGTAAGAATGTTCGGTATCGTGGCTATCGAATCTACTTCTTTTCGTGGTTTAATCTTAACATCATTATTTTTAAAAACTGTTATTGTTTTAAACCCCTTCGTCGATATCAATGATCTCTGAAATCTAATGGTCTTTAATGAATGCTGATAGCATCGCAAATAAACTTTTGATTGGAGGAACATATCTCCTATTATATAAATAAATGTGAACTAGAGCTAATAAGATCTTAGTAGCCGAGGTATTGTGTTTCGAATTTGATTGGTAACTTATGGCTAATCCTTTTCTGCTTTTTGGTGTTGAACTTTATAATATTTTAAGATGCAGATCTATGTGTGAAAATGATGGAATCGCCGGAAACCCTTCCCAAAAATTGTAATTTGAATATTATGGAATTGTATTTAATAAAGGAAACATATATGGGTGTATATGTATATTTTTTATTATATCATACTTAAATCATTAAACTGTTACATATTACGAGAACATCTTAGATAAAGATTTCTTTTGCTTCTCATTTTCAATCTTTCTTAGGGCCTTAGTATCTTTGATAGCTTTTTGGATAGCTGCATCGTTAGGATGGTAAGTAGTAGCCATTTCTAAATCAGCTAATGCCATGTCTGTATCTTTCACGGCAGCGTAAGCTAAACCACGACGGTATAAGGCCTTGGCCTTGGCCTTTTCATCAGCACCCTCAGCATATAGTACCTCAGAACAAGCAACAAGCACAACCTTATAATTTTTTAGCTTCAAAGCAGATATGGCAATATTTAATGGAATCGAAACTTTGTATTGGTTAACACGTTTAATATCGTCTTCTGGTAGATTTTCAGGGAAGTATTCCTTTAGGAATTTGTCACACTTTTGATACTTTGCCAAAGCCACTGTAAAGTTTTGTTTCTTAAACTGCTCGGTACCAATATTCTTTACGGTTTCGACAGCATTCAAAACAGAATTGACATCCTTCATATCAATTTTAGTATCATCCTTCAAAGATTCTTCAAAATTATCGCCAAATTCATCGGTTGGAGTAGCTTCGGCATCTTCTGGGACTTTGTAATCAGATGGAAGAACACCACAATCTTCAATCTTGACATCTCTCATTGGTTTGTCATCTTCAGTTTGTTGTTTTTCAATCAGGCGAACAATTCTTTTACCTTGAATAACTTCACCGAAAACGACATGCTTACCATCTAAATGAGGTGTTGGTACACATGTAATAAAAACTTGGGAACCATTGGTGTTTGGACCTGCATTAGCCATGGACAATAGGTATGGCTTGTCGTGTTTAACAGTGAAATTTTCATCTTCAAATTTTTCACCATAGATACTTTCCCCACCGGTACCATTGAAGTTGGTAAAATCACCAAATTGTAACATGAAATCCTTGATAACTCTGTGGAAGATTGAACCCTTGTATGATAATGGGATTTCTGGTTTAGTCTTACACATACCAGAATTACCTTCACATAATGCTCTAAAGTTCTCGGCAGTCTTTGGGACTATATCATTATATAATTCAAATACAATACGGCCTTTCTTAACACCCCCAATTGAAATATCTAAGTAAGTCTTTTGTCTAGTCATTTTCCTCTCACTTTCTTAACAGATATGTAGGTACTAGCTATGAAATATACATTTACTACAATCTATGTGTTCTGCTTATATATAGTGTATTTTTTTTTGCGAAAGGGCACGATTCGAGCTTCGAACCTTCTAGAAATGTATATACAATGTAATGGTAACATTTCATAAGGCCTTGTAATATTCGTGGAGGTAATGATTTTGTGAACCAATGTATTATGACATTTTTATTATATAATTTAAAATAGATTATTCTCTATCGATTGTCTGTACACGTTCCCGATTACCGTTGGTCTCCCAACATTTTCGAAACGCTTCCATCTCTTTGAAGCATTGTCGCCAGTCCCCAGTCTCTGCATGGCACAATTGTAGAGCCATATTTTCGACATAACATCCTGTATCTGTAATTCTTTTATCCCAATCATCCGGGTCCTGATCATCTCTTATCTCTTTGTATTCCTCGATGGCCATTTTGTAATATTCGGATTCATCATTTGGATCTTTGTTCATTGTGATGATGTATACGTCTATATATTTTTATTTCAGTTCAAGATCGTGAACTTCCCACTCCCCTTAAACAGTGGTTTATTTTTCATCTATTAGATTAAATCTTTAATTTTTCACTTTTCAAGGATCGATATGTTATGTACTATGATAATATCGATGAAAGTAAGGTAATTTTAAGTATTCTAAAGCTTGTAATAGAATAAAGACATTACAATATATTTGATTGTGGGATGCAGTCAAAGTTATAATAATTTTACCGTTTTACTTTCTGCAATCATATATTCCATTTCAATGGTAGAAGGATTAATACTTTTTAAAAGGAATATTTTAATGAATAGGGAGTTATCTATCAATATAATTAAGTACCTTAGTGTGTTATGTAAATAAAGTGTACATATTAGGTACATCTTAATTCTTAGCTTTAACGTATTATATCTTAGTGTCAAACACCAAACACGTCGTTGAACACGACAAAGCCTCCGATAAAAAAATAGAAGTGGCAATTTCTGAACAACGAAAGTTTTCTTCCTTTTGGCTGTCCTGGCTTTTTTTTCGTTTTGGTTAAGTAGTCAGTTTGGTAAGTTATTATTCAAATCGGTATATATTGAATTTAATTCAATTTACTTCAGATTATTTATTTCTTTGTTATTATTTGTTTTGGTTCTCTTTAGGAAAATCAATTGCAATTGTAATTAGCTATTTGTATTTTGGTGACTTCAATATAAGATAAAGAGAAAACAAGGATTTTTCTATTTGTTTTGTTTAATTAGAGGTGTTTGTTCCTATATTTAGAATCACTTACAAGATAAAAAAAAAGAGTTATTAAAATAATAGTTGATAGCTTTAATTTATATACGCAATGGTTAAATTAGCTGAATACCCACGTACAGCTACATTTGCTTGGTCTTATGATAAGATTCCACAGTTAGTTACAGGTACTGCTTCTGGTACTATTGACGAAGATTTTTCAAATGATTCAACTTTAGAATTATGGTCTTTATTAGCAACTGACCCAACTAAACCTATTTCTTCTTTAAAGGCAGATGCTAAATTTAATGATTTAGATTGGTCTGTCGATAACAAGTTAATTGCTGGTGCTTTTGACAATGGTTTTATTGAATTGTTCTCGAATGATAAAAATTCTTTGAAGTCAATTGGTAAATTTAATAAGCATAAATCAGCAGTTAAAACATTAAAATTTAATAATAAGCAGCCAAATGTATTGGTTACAGGTGATAACAAGGGTGAGATCTTAATTTGGGATACGAATAAATGTGTTGCTAATGCAAAGGATTACTCTCCTATGCTACCGGGTACTGCTATGACACCAATGGAGGAAATTCAGTCATTGGCCTGGAATCAATCTTTAGCTCATGTCTTTGCTTCTGCTGGTTCCACTAGTTATGCTTCCATCTGGGATCTAAAAGCTAAAAAGGAAGTTATTCATTTAAGTTATACATCTCCAACAACTGGTCTAAAACCACAGTTATCAGTTGTTGAATGGCACCCAACTAATTCTACCAGAGTTGCAACAGCAACTGGTAGTGATACTGAACCAATGATCCTAGTTTGGGATTTAAGGAATGCAAATACTCCCTTACAGATTCTTTCGAATGGGCATTCAAAAGGTATCATCTCAATGGATTGGTGTAAGCAAGATGATAGCTTATTGTTATCTAGCGGCCGTGATAATACTGTTTTATTGTGGAATCCAGATACGAGTGAAAAACTATCCCAATTCCCAACTAGAAGTAATTGGTGTTTCAAGACTAAGTTTGCACCAGCAGCTCCAGATATTTTTGCTACTGCTTCTTTTGATTCAAAGATTGAGGTTCAAACTTTACAAAATCTTGTTAACACTTTAGATGAAAAGCAAACTGAAAATAAGAGGAAAGAATCTGAATCTGATTTCTGGAACCACGTTTCACAAGATGAATCTGATGAAAAGCCAACTGTAGTCAAATTACAAGCTCCAAATTGGTATGGAAATAAATCACCAGCTGCGCACTGGGCGTTCGGTGGTAAATTAATTAAAATTAATCCAGATGGTAAAAGCATTTCGATTGTTCAACCTAAGATTGAAGGTCAACAAGATAATACTTTATTAGCAGAAGCTTTGAAATCAAATGATTTTAAACCTTTAATCAATGTCAGATTAGTGAAAAATATTGACAAGACAAATGAAGAAGATTGGTCACTATTAGAAAAATTATCTATGGATGGTAAAGATGAGTTCTTAAAGGATGCTTTTTCATTTGATGATGATACAGAAGAAACTGAATCTAATGCAGTTGAGGGTGAAGAATTTTTCGAAAAAATCGAAAATAAATTTGAGCCTTCCGGTTCCTTCAAATTGTCAGACGGCAAGGATGAAACTATTTCTAAAAAACTAATTTCTGGTAAATTACAAAGTGCAGTATCAGAAGCTTTAGAAAATGATCTATTATTAGAATCTTTGATTGTTGCTCTAGATTCTAACGATCAATCCTTGAAAGATTCGGTTAAGAATGCATACTTTAC
This sequence comes from Kazachstania martiniae, assembly GCA_003708925.3. NCBI lineage: Eukaryota > Fungi > Ascomycota > Saccharomycetes > Saccharomycetales > Saccharomycetaceae > Kazachstania > Kazachstania martiniae. The sequence continues at coordinate 49,847 of PPOM03000295.1, forward strand.
CAAATATGGTAATAAGTCTTCCCTTTCTAGAGTGCTATATTCCACCTCGAAGAAAGATGTTGAAGATATGATTGAAAATTTGGATATTTCCCAATGGAAGTTCACAGTCAAGGCTATTTACAATTTTTACAAGGATAATGAAGCTTTAAGAAACGAAAGCTTAGTTAAATTGGGTGATAGATTATTGGAAGGAGAAAATAGACAAGATGCGCTGGTCTTATATTTAGCTGCTAATTCAATTGATAAGGTTGCTGCTATCTGGTTAAAGGAATTTACTTCTTCTGAAGAACATTTAAAGAAACAAAACAAGACTGTCTATGAAGCCCATTCTGAGTGTTTATCTGAATTTATTGAAAGGTTCACTGTCTTTTCTAGTTTTATTGGTTCCTCTAAGATTACTAATGAGGAGCTAATTTCAAAATTCTTAGAATATGTTAACTTAGCTTCTGCCAGTGGTAATTTTGATTTGGCAATCCAATTTTTAGATACTCTACCAGGTGATAATGAACAAGTAAATACAGAAAAAGAACGTGTCTATCTTGCTTCTGGTAAATCTTTGAAACCAACTCAAACAACAAAGCAAAACAAATATAGTACCGCTTCTCTATCCACTGCTCCTGCTGCTCCTGCATATGGTGCTCCACAAATTCCACCAACAACTGCTGCTCCTGTTCCATTCTATGGCGCACAGCCTGGCCAACGTATGCCATCTGTATCGACTACTGCCGCTAAGTCTAACCCTTACGCTCCAGTTAATACAGGAGCTCCAATTGTTACACCTGCTCCATTTGCTCAACCAGCCCCTGCGCCAACTTCTTCTTTTATTCCTCCAGCTAACCCATACTCAAACACTATGGCTGCTCAAACCACTCCTCAGCAAAATGCATATGCTCCAATAAACCCAAATCCAAACCCAATTCAGCCATCTTACGGTAGTTTCCAAGAACAGAATACAAGTGTTGTACCACCACCGCCAACTAATGGTGTAATGTCAGGACAAAAACCACACTTGAACAAAAAGGCCAATGATGGTTGGAACGATCTACCATTAAAGGTTAAGGAAAAGCCATCTCGTGCTAAGGCAGTCTCTGTTGCTCCAGCTTCAATTGGTTCCTCACCTCAGCCACCAATAGGAAACATTCCACATAG
>PPOM03000296.1:4142-45184 GCA_003708925.3 Kazachstania martiniae
ACTAACAGAATCTTATCAGTAGATGAGATCAAGGAGGCATACCGGGTGTTAAGTACTCCAAATCTGAAGAAAGCATACGATGAAGAGCTTTTAGAAAATGGTAAGAAAAATGGGGTCTACAAGTTTGGAGACGGAGTCGACGAAATTTCATTAGATGCTTTTGAAATAATAGATGATGAAGAGGGTAGTTATATAATGAAATGTCCAAGGTGCCAAGTATTGGATGGATATAAGCTAACTGATGAACTACTTGAAGAATTTGCCGTTGAATGCGAAGGCAGAAGCGATGGGCGCTTCCAAGTTCTAACTCAATGTACTGCTTGCAGCTTGTGGCAGAAGGTTTTCTTCTATGCTGCAGACGATTATTCTGAGTGATAGTAATTTGTAAAGGATCAAATGCCATTCTTAATATCATTCCATGCACAACGATTCATTTACTAAAGTTAAATATATTCGATAGACTTACACACATTGTTTCCCTCACTAAGATATTTATTCAATATCTTTTGATGATACAATTCATTAAATATTATAAATTACATACTAAAATTACTTTGGTTAAAATTATTTGACAAAAAATATTATTAGAATGAGCTAAATCTTCAACTCTTGTCACAGGTTGTTGGATAATCTTCACGAATACCCTTCTTCTCTTCTTCTATTTGTTTCTCAGCTTCAACAATGGAAATGAAAGCTTTAGCGATTGAGTTCAAATCAGTCATTAAACTGACATGGCCTGTATCACTAGCAACCTTACAAACAACTGGGAACCCCTTTCTTTCAGGCAATAACCATTTATAATGAACAACACCGTCACCAGGACCATAATAGAAATCGTCATAACGGCCGTCAACAATATCTTTAATACCATCAACCTTACAACCACGCACAGTAGGAACCTTGTTACCATAAACGATTGCTAATGGTGGATATTCCTTACCAGGGATATATTCTAAACTTTCTGCGTATTCTTTAGTTTTCGCTAATGTACGTTTCAAGTACTCAACAGAATCTTCATAAGAAGTTTTGAACTCACTGTCATCCTTGATTGTCTCGATATATGCAGACTCTTTCGATACTTTATTAACAATTGGAACATTATTCATAACAAACTTAGTAGTAGCTCCTAGAGTATTGAAAACGTTACCACTTGCTTCTTTCAAGAAATTTGATTTCTCCTTTGGTGTATGACGGGTGCTTTCGATATACTTAAGTCTCCTGTCACTAATTAATGGAGATAAACCTAATTCCATCCAAGCCTTTGGATCAAAGAAATCGACGTCGTATCTCTTTAAAGTCTTTTTATCAATGAAACATCTGCCATCCAATGGTAAGAAATAGAAACTACTTCTCATAAAGAAATTAGCTTCTTTACTCAAAATAGATTTATTCCACATAACTTCATCACCAAATCTAATTGGACCTAAAATGTTAGAACATTGACTTGGAGAACCAACATAAATGATACCTCTAACTAAATGAGTGTAATCCTGTAATACTTTATGAGCAACAAGACCACCCATAGAGTGAGCAATGACATAGGTACCCTTTTTCTCCTTCTGCTTATCATAGTTCTTTTGCAAAAGATCCCTTAGATGTTTTGCCGATCTGTCAAGACTTAGTCTCCAGTCATAACCAAATTCTTGAATGTTAACCTTTGGATTTGAATCCAATTTTTTAATCAACTTCTTGGAGATATCCACTGGGCCGACATGAGTCAACATACCATCTGGATATAATGTCTTTTCTGCTATATCTTCATCGCCTTCTTTTGGACCGATTAGTAGATCAATTTTAGTTAAATTTAAACCAGCTTTTAATGGAACCCAAATTCTTCTATTCGTCTTTCTGTCTCTCAAAATGGAACCACGATAACCACCCATGATAACAATATCACCTTCTAACTCATCGTAAATTGTTTCTAATCTTCTGATTACATAGCCATCCGATGTCTTTTCGTTACCATCAATAGTGAACTGTTGGAATGATTGCTTTAAACCATCCATACCCATTGTCTGCTTAATTGCAGCAGATCTTGCATTAGCAGCACCTGTTTCCTTTTGGAACAATTCCAATTCTTCTTGAGAATTCAAAGTACCGGTATGTTTTAATTTGGCCTTTAGTTCAAAAATACGATCTTCAGCAGTATCGTCTACTTTTGGCATCATTGTTTTTAACATCGTAATTGGATCAGAAGAAGTGTGGTTATTGGCACCCATTGGCAAACTAAATTGGAAAATTTTATGATCCTTATTATAAACATTGTAATTTTTCAACTCATTAGTATCAGCATCATCAACATCTTCTAAAGAAATAAATTTGTACTCTTTCTTCTTACCATTTGCATCCTTATTGACAACATTAGCACCACCAATTAACTCATTGGCTTCGTACATCGCTTCAAAAGTATGGGATGTTTCAACACCATTATATTGAAATGAAGCGTCTTCCAGATCTGAATCTGATTCAATATCTGGAGCTGCAGAGGGTTGTTCGTCTAAACCTCTAACATTGATCACTTCCTCGTCTTTTTTTTCACCCTTCTCACTCATGATTTTTAACTTCTCTATTTATTTAGTTACTTACTAGATAACTTATTCACGTATTAAGAGAAATTACTTCTGACAAATAACATTTTTCAATTGGAAAACAGAAAGGATTTCATAAGAACACCCTCTTTATATATATACTATATATGCAATGATAGAATAAAATGACAAAGAGATACACAATTTCTAGGATCTTCACCTTCAACGACTAAAAAGGATTGGCCCGACCATTACAAGGGTCAAAATATACATTAAAAACAAATAATCCCTACAAAATTTTCTTGTACAGTAAAGAGATTTACGCTTACTCTTCATTAAAAGGGGGTTTTAAGCTAATACCATTTAGATAAGGAGTAAGTGGTAAAAGTATGTCGCCGTCATTTCTACTTCCATATCCCATATCCATATTCATCTACATATATATCTATATCTGTATTTACAATTTTAAGTACAACAACGACAACAAATTAATCGTTCTTTATTAGCTTCTATCGCCAATTTGGTAATGATCGGTAATGATTAACTATCTTCAGTAGCTTAAGTAAGGAGTCGATGTTGAATATGCGGCAATGCAGCCTACACATTCCTCGGAGACAAACCAAAGGGGGAAAGCGATGTCCATTATGTAAGGGGTTATCACGTGTTAATTTTGATTTTTTTTTGGCTTTTATATTATACTGTTTAATTGTAGTTAAATATTTGTGTGTACCAGAGAAGTTGTTAGTGAATACCTATATTAGTAAAAATATATCAAAGACACAAAATGAGTAACAATGCAGTTATTCCCTTTGAATCTAATCCAGACGTATTTAATAAGTTTGCATTACGTTTAGGTTTAAATAAAAAATTCGGATTTGTGGATATATTCTCAATTGATGATGAATCTTTGTTGGAATTCTTACCTAGACCAATCCGAGCAATCATATTACTATTTCCAGTTCAGAATACAGTTAAGTATCCTAAATTAAATTATGATTATGATGGATTACAACCAGTTTGGATCCAACAGAAGTTTAAAAATGCCTGTGGGTTATATGCGCTGTTGCATATCTTGATTAATAATAAATCGCTATTAGTGAATGATTCGATAATCTTGCAGAATAATGATTCAGACTGGAATCAGTTTATTGCTGAATTTGTCAAAGCTTATAATAATGATTTTGTTGAGTCTTCGGGAGAGTCCTCTAATCCTGATCCGGAATCTAATATTGATCTTCATTTTGTTTCATTTATTATTCATGAGGGCAATATCTTTGAGATGGATGGAAGATCGAAGTTGAAGCAACCTATATTTCTCGGGAAAGCGGAGTCTGAAGATTTGATTATTGCACCTGTTTTAAAGCAGAGGATTCGATATTATATGGATAATGTCGTTGATGAGAAAGATAAATATAGTTTTAATTTAATGGGTTTAGCGGAAACTTGGGACTAAACTGGTATCTACATAGTTTTTTACGTAATTTTGTCTTTTTATATTCCTTTCTGGTTATTCACCTCCAAATGTACCAAAGCCACTATGTCCAACATCTCTCGAATGTCTTGAAAAATAATCGTAGTCAATAGAAATGGCATTTGCTAATAATACAGCACGCTCGTTTAGATTCAGTATATCATCGCTTAGCTGATCCCTTTCATAAACTCCCTTGAAGCCTCGCTGGGAGTCAAATCGAACAACATACACACCGGTGTCAGTAAATAGTTCACGTCCTAGACCCACCCAGTTTCTATCAACACTACCAATTATCTTACCTCTACTGTCGCTCACAGGAAAATCATAGGAAAGAAAAGGTGCATCGATATCACCAAATTGAATCATATCATCATTTTTCTCCCGTACAAACAATTCGTATCTACGACGCCATGCATGCCAACGTTGTATACTTTCTCCCATTATTTGCTCGTTATTTGAATTGATTTCATTAATCACTTTCACTCTGGAATTTATAAATGAGAAATTTCTCTGTAATTTGAATAGATGATTGTTATCTGCATCAAATAAGTCTACCGTAAATGGTCTATGTAATCTGGTAAATTGTCTTAAGATAAACTGTGCCATTGATCTCTCTCGTTCAACAGCATATCCTAAAACTGTACCTTGCGGATTACTGATAACATACCTGTTAATTTGTTCAATACCGAATATAAGATTACCAAATTCGATTTGTCTCTGTACTACGACAATAGGTGAACCTAGTATACTTTTGATAGATCGTATCTTGATTATATTATTCATTATTTTGTTCTTTTGCTGTACTAATGAAATGTGTTAAAATCATTCCTATACATCTCTTCATTTTCAAATTTCCGAAACATATAAAATTAAGAAAATGCCAGTATAGGCAACGGCCACAACGTACTAAAGATCTATTATAATCGTTTGTACTGCTTTTTATGCAACGTATTATGACTTCCAGTAGACTTTATAATTTAAAACTGGTTATTCCGCGGAGAATTTATTGTTGTGAACCACAAGTACAATTAGATGTCAAAGTTACGACAAAAGACATTGATTTCAGTTTGTACTAATGGCGAACCATAGAATAATGAGTTATTTTCATTGGCTTTGACTCTTGTTTGGTTATCATATGTACCACAATTGAAACGATCAGATATATGAAGTATAAAATATAGTATTATTCCTCCACATAGATCAAGGACTTTTTTAATAAACAGTCCCATTAATGAGTAACTTACAGAACAAATATGGAGTGGTTTATTAGTCCTCTCTTTCAAATATACTTTTAGGAAGAGACTACTATCATCATTACTTTAATTATGAGTGAAAAAATCTGATCTCGACATTGCAAAATAAATCAACGGCAATATATTATGGGTTAGCCTATATTTTAATTGACCTAGACAGTATAAAATAATACATTCTGTTTATAATGATTTTATTGCTTGTATCTTTGCATAGTTTTCAAAAGGTTGAAATTGAGTTATCATGACACAACTTCTCGTTTTACCTCAGTATTTACGATCTTTATACTTTATATTAGGATCCAAAAATAACACTTACAACAAAACAAAGGGAGTTTGGCCGAGTGGTTTAAGGCGTCAGATTTAGGTTCTCCTAAATAAACATTCTGATATCTTCGGATGCGCGGGTTCGAATCCCACAGCTCTCATTATTTTTTAATTTTTTAAGCGTTTGGTGTGTACTTTTTTTTTTTATTATCCTGAATAAAAATCAAACATTATTATAGGAATTATACCCTTTTATCCTGGAATCAACTGACAAATAATAAAATTATAAATTTGCCTAATGATTAGGAATATGATAGTTAAGAGGTGTGTTCATACAGTTCCAAAACTTCCGAATTTTACTCAACTAAAAGTAAATGGAATACCAAAGATTTTGAGCGCCAAAGGGTTTAATACTATATGGACCCAATACCAGACTTATCTTTGTGATAATCTCACATTAAATACAGCAGGAACAAGTATGGAATCATATTTACCTTTTCATCTTTTATTAAATACATCAAAACAAAAGTATAGAACTAATATATTCAACTACGCATCAGCTGCTCATAATAATCATTTATTCATAGAGAATATTCTACCTTTAGAGAAAAGTTTGGATTCAGTTCCATCTAAAATCTTTACTATGAAGGTAGAAGAATCATTTGGTAAAGATTGGGAATTGTTTAAGAACGATATTGTAGAAGAAATTGAGGAGAAAGTGATAGGACAAGGCTGGTATTTCTTGGTTGAAAATTCAAACAAAGAATTGCATTCTTTATGTATACAGAATAATGGTACGCCATATTACTTCCCACGTAATCAGTTGTTTGACTTGAATGGTGCCATTTCTTTAGAAGAATTTAGTCATTTAGAAAGAATAAAGGAACTGCAAAGAAATTCAAAAATTAAAGATTGGACCATCCCATTAATCGCAATCAACTTACATGATTTTGCATATTTATCTGATTATGGTGTCGGTAATAGATCCGAATACATTAGAAACGTGTTGGATAACTTAAATTGGAATGTGATTAATAACAGAATGTACATATGAGGCAAAAAATATAAATATATATGTAAATAAAGAGAATGCATGTAAATAACAGAATTGTATGCTAAAATAAGAAAGCCTATACCACTTTAATTGCAACATATTCATTATTATCTCCTTTCATCATTGTAGCCCTTCCTCTTTTAACCAAGACTTTTAGGCACTTGTAAAGTAGTTGTTCTGGCATGTGATGAAAGTCCCAATTCATGCTTTCATCTCCTTCACTCAATTCGTAAAAGGTAACAACTTTATTCAATTTATCACAAGTTTCAAACCATTCTAATAGTAAAGAACCCCAGGCATCAATATTTTTCCATAGGATGTAGAAATCAGCAGAATCAGAATTATCTATAAATTCAGTGGGATTTATCGAGCCTGTCTTCTCATTGTCTGTTTTGATGATTAATTGGTTATTGGTAAGCATCTTCTTCCAAACCTCATTAATAAATATCTGAGGCACAGATCTCTGGATCTCTTCGTTATGGAATATAGATCCCTTATTAGATGACACTTTAAATTCACCCAATTTATTTACTTCCCAACATTTAGCTTCCTGGCTCATCTCAAGTATTATATTAATCCATGTTTCAATCTGTTTATTTCTTACCAGTTTGTTTGGTTGGCGTGTATATAATGGGGGAAATGAGTAAATAGGTGGAAAGTTCATCTGTTATTCTTGCGTACTTTCTCTCATGTTTATCGTATATATTCTCTTTAAGTTCCTGTTTTTCAAAGAGCGGGCCAAACCTTAACACATACATAGTAAAAAGAAAGGTATTCATTAGACATTTTAATTACATAGAGCTATGTTTATAAATTAGTAACATATTTAATGGGTTACACCAATGACACCACAGGCAGATCTACCACCAGCATTACCAGTCTTCAAAGACTCTTCGTTACCACCCTTACCTAAATCGTCTTGGCCAGCATGAATCACAACACTTCTACCAACAACTGATAAAGGACCAATTAACTTAATTAAAGAATCGGTAATAGTACCTTTAGCAACACCATTAGCATCTGTCTTAACATTACCCATATCACCAACATGTCTGTTCTCATCGGTTGGAGCACCATGTGTTTTCTTGAATGGGTTGAAATGTGGACCAGCAGAGACACAACCATTAGTGACATCACCGAATTCGTGAATATGGAAACCTCTTAAAGAGTTTGGGTCATTACCTTCAATTTCGTAACTAATTGTAGTTGGTTCATTTTCAGCATTTTGTTCAAATTGAACAACACCAGAAATTCCAGAACTACCTCTTAAAACAGCAACAGCTTTAACCATTTTGAAATATATCTATATTTTAATTTAGTTTTATCTATAAAAGATTGTATTAGTTATTTCAATAATCTTCCACAGAAACAATATGTACCTCTATGGTTATAACCTCATAAATCTATGCATATATATATATATATAAACGAAACAATTTTTAAAATTAATAAGCACAAACGTCACTACAGACTGAAAAAAAAAAAAATCACCCCCCTAACAAACCAGGACCAATCAATCTATGCGGCTCATGTCCCCCTTAGTGAATCTACAAGAAACACCCACTGCAAGAACGCATCATATACTCATAATAAAACACACAAATTTAGAGTGCTTCAGATTACTTTAGATTGCCGTATAAACTAACCAAACTAGGACATTACTACGTTTTGTATCCTTTATGCACATCGATTTCCAAGAAGGAGAAAGTTTCCACAAAACGGAACTACCTCTGTTTGTAATGAGTAACAAAGGGCCGCGCCCTTTAAGAAGTAAGTGTATTTAGATCGCATTTTAGTAACATTTTACTTGAGACTGTATAATTAATTGAAAGGATGATTGACTTTGTTTAAGTTTTCGTTTAAATTAAGAGTAACAAGAAATCTATATACTATCATCTTTCATTGTGTATTTTCTGTAGTATTTACTCGTTAGAGATATTTGCTGCCTTTTTTTGGGAAAGTATGAGAAATTGTTGCTTGTTAAACCAACTTGTGTATATCTTCTGTTTGGACGACAGAGTGTTTTGATATCATTAATCAGTTAATAACACATACCGTATGAATATATACCCTATCGTTACTAGTCCGTATAATTTGTAGTCTCATTGAATTATTTGAGGTTAATTTCTGGTATATACTGTAACCCGGACATATTGTATGAATTAAAATTAGGTAAAATATAATTTATAGCTGATAAACTCCATCATTAGTGAACCAACAAAGTAAGCTCGCTATATAATAGAACAGATTTCGATTATCAATAAAACACTAATGTTAAATAGGGTAATTAGATTATCTTATCCATCTTTAAGAATTGCTAATAGCACGCGTTTAATAACTTCAAAAGCATTCTTGATTCAAAGGAATAAGCTAACCTCGAGTAGGTTTCAAAGCACTGTATCCAAAGAACAAGCTAGTTCTGAAGAATACAACACCGAAGTTAAGGATCTTAGTGACGAAGAGGTTGATGCTTTTCTTCAGTCAATAGAAGAGTTGAGAGCAGAGTTTAGAAAAAATGGGTATACTCCATCGAGTTCGCTAGCACCTCCTGGACAACCCATGATTAATTTAGAGAAGGAGAAGGTAAAAATACTGAATCCAGAATTTAAGCCGTCGGAAGAACAGTTGCAGGAATGGGAAAGCTTAAAAGGCAAACCATTACCTCCTAGAAAGGATCCAATTCTGGAACAAGTTACAAATATGATTATGAAAGATGGTAAAAAACAAGTGGCAGAAAGAACTATTTCAAGGGCACTGTATTTAGTTTACTGTCAGACAAGAAAAGATCCAATTGAATTATTAAAGAAGACTCTAGATGATGTAGCACCCTTAATGGTTACCAAAACATTTAATACGGGTGTGGCAAAAGCATTACAGGTACCTGTACCATTAAATCAAAGACAAAGAATTAGGATGGCTTGGAAGTGGATTACAGAAGGATCGAACCAAAGAGCTTCAAGTGATTTTGCAGTAAGATTAGGGGAAGAAATAGTAGCTGTTTCGAAGGGTCTGGGATCCGCTCTAGATAAAAGAGATCAAATTCACAAAACAGCGATTGCCCATAGATCTTACATTAAACTTAAATGATTTGTTAAATTTATTCACATATATAAATATACAACACTTCTTGTAAATATCACATATTCTCGATAATAGTAGAAAAAAACAGACAAGGAAAAAATTGGTATGGGGAAGAAATTTTGTTTTTGAAATTTACTATATAAACCGAAAAGTGAGATAATACCCAATTAATCGTAAACTGTAATTTGGATTCATAACAATAGAACCAAAGAATGAGTCCTATTCTGTTTGATACTCCTCTAACTAAAGAAGAGGAAGCCGTGTTTCATGGATATTTTAAAAAGCTTGATCCAAGACAGACAGGTTTAGTAACTTTTGATAATCTTAAACCACTAATTGAACAATCAGGGGTTGCTCAAAATATCTTACCCTTAGTGTATACGTTGATTGATACTCAATCTAAGGGATCTATTAATTTCAATGAATTCTGTGCTTTGTTCAGGGCTATTGGTGCTTTACAAGATAATTCCTTTTCTCCAATAACCTCGGCACTTTACTCAAAACCAAGTTTAACGATATTTAAACCAGTTTTAGATGAAAGTAAAATTGAAATTGATCAATCCGAATTATCACAACCTGTTGAGCTACCAACTCTGAGCAGAAATGACTTGGCCAAATTCTCCCAATTATTTGATAGAACTACAAATGGTCAAGAATTGCTACCTGGTAATAAAGCAAAGGAGATTTTTCTAAAGGCTAAGCTACCAAACGATGTGTTGGGTAACATTTGGTTTCTTTGTGATAGGGATCAGTCAGGCTCTTTGGACAGAGCTGAATTTATCGTCGCTATGCATTTGATTGACTTACGTTTATCAAAACATCCTAGTCTTTCCCCTGTTCCAAAGAGTTTAACGCAATCAATGTGGGATTCTGCTGATCTAAACTCTATAACAACGATCAAGAGACAAGCTACCATGGTTAGATCTAATGCAGTCATGCAAAGAGCTTCTCCTGTTTCTCTGTCATCATCAGCTGCTATTGCTTCTCCTATACCAACACCTGGCTCCCCATTGCAGTCAAAAGTACAACCTATTTCTCCTACAGCACAGTCACCAAAATTGCGTTCCCCAAAATTGAAATCACCAAGAGCTCAGCACCAGGTTCAAAATGCTATTTCCCAAAGAAGCCAGTCGCCAAGACAGCAATCAGTGACCTCTCCAAAGCCAAGGAGTATCAGAGCTGGAAGTGTTGAGACTGATTGGATCGTTACTCCTTCACAAACAGACCAGTATAAGAAAATATTTGAATCACTAGACAAGGGTAATAGCAATGCTCTTGATCCAAGTATTTTAGTTCCTTTCTTTACTAAATCTGGATTATCAAGGGATATGCTTGCAACAGTTTGGGATTTAGCTGATACCAACAGTCATGGTGTTTTGAATCTTCCTGAATTCTCTGTTGCTATGTTTTTAATTCAGAAGGTTAAGGAAAATGTTCCGTTACCTACTACTTTACCAGAAACCTTAATTAAGTCAATCCAAAAGACTCCATACAAAGATGTTTCAGGACAAAGTTCCATTATATCAAAAGAAAATCGTATTGTTCAATCGCCAAGTGCAGATGGATTGGAAGAGAAGACTTCAAAATCTGAGAATATTGAACCTCGGAAAGCAGTTCAACCCCCTCCTAGAGAGTCGCTGGATACATCGAAGAGAGATGAAGAAGAATTGGGCTCATTGATAAATGAAAAAGCTACGCAAACATCTGACTTGCAAAAACAAGTCAAAATGACAGAAGAGCAGCTAGGTAAGGCCATCCAGACTAAAAGTGAAAGAGAAGAAGAGTTATCTAACCTAAAGAAACAAGAAACAGAATTAACTGAAAAGTTAAATAATTTGAAAATATCCTTAAAGGAGACTAAGGAAAAGAATGAAGAACTAGATTTAGCTATAATAACAACAACAAAATCCACGGATGCTCTGAAGGAGGAACTTACTGTCGCTGAAGGAAACTACCATGCTAATGAATCTAAAAATGCCAGCTTGTTAGAACAATTAGAAATGGCTAAAAAGTCCCACGATGATACTCGAAAGGAAATTGAGAATATCGATTCAATGGCAGCGACTTTGCATTCTAAATTTAGTGCCAAGCAGGATGAAGTCAAAACAATCATGGCTGATGCAGCAACTTCTAAAACATTATTGGATTTGAAAATTACTGAGAATGCTGATCTTGAAGAAAGTATCAAGAACATCGATGAGAAATTAAAAATTTTCCAGGAGAAAAGCACTGAATTACAAAAATACGAAGAACAATTGAAAACCCATCACAGTGACTTGATAAAGAAACATGCTGAATTAACAGCAAGAGATGTTGAATTGAAGAAATGGGAAACAAAGTTGAACAATAACCCCAATAATAAAATTGATTCTTCCAAAGATGTAGAAAAAGAATTGAATATGGATGAGAAATCAGAGCATGAGACATCTGTAAATAAAGCAGCTAACAAACAGGAACTTGAAACTCCGTTTACAACAAAAAATATTCATGAAAAGGTCGAGTTGAAGCCTGAAAATGAGACATATTCAAAACTCATTGATAGTTCTGAAGCAACCACCGATGATGATGAGAAGTTTGAAGATACGATAGATGAACTTGTTCCTTCGATTCAGAAGCCGGTAGAAAGCTCTAACAACTCCAATTATTCTGTAATTCAAAGCGATGTTTCAGCTGAGCCATTTGAGAAAATTGAAGAGCAGTAATAATTTGGTCCCACGAAATCCTGCTAAAATTTAATACATATAGACTTTTGTAACAGTATGCTAAATGCAATAAATGTAACTTATAAAACCAAGTATTGCCTCGTGGAATTACATGAAACATATGTAAAAGTATATAAGTAAGTTAACTGTGAATGCATTAATGTTTGTATGGAATATTTATAAGAATAAGATATAAGAATGTTGCTAGATTTCTTTTAGTTGAATCAACAAGTCATCTAAACCTTGTGTTAATACTTCATCGGAGCGTGATGTTAGATTAGATCCTAAATAACGGTTACACAATTCAGTAATCTCGTCCTGATCAGCCTTAACGTCTTCTTGTAATTCTTTCAACTCACTCTCAAGCTCATTATTCATCTCAGTTAAGACACTCAATCTCTGATCTAATGAATTAATAGATTCAACCCGTTGAGTATACAAATTATAATCTAAGAGTTGTTGAGCTGTTAAATCATTTAGAATAATTTCGGATCCAGGTGCGACTGTCCCGTCCTTCTGTCTTTTTTCTAACCTTTTCTTAGCTTCATCGATAAGATCATCCAATTCATCTAGTTTACTCTTAACATCCCTTTCTCGCAGTATTTCGTCAAACTCCCTTTTACTCAGTTCAGTCCAGAATTCTGTAACTTGCTTCTGACAGTTGGTCAGATGCGTAATACCTGCGTCTGTTTTTGAATATGCTGGGAAACATGAACTGACTTTATCCCAATTTTGTAACTTCAAAATACACTGCTCCAATGCCTTATCAAATACCTGAACCAACCTCAAGTACCTGATTCTATTCTGATGATTCTCAGTCATATTTTTACTTTTGACGTCTTTCTTATTAGATGTTGTTTTACTATTACAAGTGTCTGCTTTGTATATCTATTTGTTTACACCTTTTAACCTTCACATGTTAAGAATCGAAAAACTGAAAAATACGCCATCGTTCTCTAATTTTTCCAGTGAAAAATAAATGACTAAGTTTTATAATAGAAGTTTCATTTTCCTTTTAGTATAAAGCCATAACACTTGGACAGAACTATTGACAATCTATTTATATGGATATTCAAATTTTGTTTGTTTTTATGTAATTTTACTGGGCTCTGCATAAGATTTAAAATAATATCACTTCACAATAAATGTCCACAATGAATAGTATACTGAATCCACAACGGCTTTTACAGCTGTACCAATTCCATCCAAAACTCAAAAATCTTTGGTATTTGGTTGCAGCAACGACTTTTAGTGTTGCTAATCAGCCTCAGGAAATCCCTAAGCTATATCACTATGCTATGCTATTGTGTAATGAAAATGCCAATAAATATAGAGTAACTTTAGCTCACAAGACAACCGAATTACTAGCCAAGGATCCTATTGACCGTTGGAATGCAATAAACCAAATATACCTACATCCATCTGAATCGCAAAAAACTATTACCGCTAAAATCAGAGAGGCATTATTAAAGACAGGTCCATTAGCTGGGCTTCCGAGAGCTATCAATGGGCTTCATGTACTAAAAGAGTATACGCCATATTCCTTATTATCCGATGCCTATGAAATAGATCCATGGGAAGCTGCTATGGGTAATGCACCACCTTGTTCAGGAACACTTAGGAAGATTCCAGAAAAGATAGAGGATGATCAAGAAATCATTCAGCGTGGTCTACATCAATGGAATTCTATTTACAATAAAGTCTCAAGTAGGGTTGTTAATAATCTTAACTCTTCGTATCCAGATTTATGGTATTTTACTTTATGTCATGTCTACGGGCCATTATTTTCGTATGATAAAATTCTATCAAAGCAAGAGACAAGTTTAGTTGTTATCTCTTCATTAGTGCCACAAGATGTCAACCCTCAATTGAGAGGTCACTTAAAGGGTGCATTAAATATTGGTTGCGATTTTGAAACAATTGAGGCTGTGAGAAGACTGTCAATCTTAGTTTCTGAATGGTGTGGTGTTCAGTGGACATCAGATATTGTGAGGTTGCTGCCTTCCAAGATAAGAAGCCGTTAGTAGAACAGGGACTACTAACAGATCATTTCATATTCAAAAGGTAATGAAAATCTATGATATAATAAATAGTCATTTTTATAAATTTATTTAATGCATTGATTCTGAAAATTCTTAAACTTATGGAATTCATAAATTTCACTTCTTACTTCTTCCGGAACATATCAAAGTTCAAGGACGAAAATAACTCCCTTGTCGAATCAACAATACCGATGGGTTCATTTTTGGTACCATCTCTTTTAACAATATTTTTCTTTGTCAATTGTTCTGTAGTCATTTCAGCAGGAACTCTCCCATACAAATGGGACCACCATTCAATCTTTTCAAGATCAGGTAAAATCCAGTCTTCAACCGTTGAGTCATTGTTGCTGGTTAAGACTTCTAAATCTATCGGTTTATACGTTTTATTCACATAAATACTTTTCTTTGCTCTAAAATAATCCCATACACTTCTTGTCTTATGTTGTGCATCATACTCTTTCAAATCTTTCTGGCTATTAAAAAGAAACGTACCATATTGACATGAATAAACATGATAAGACAATCTTCTAAGAAATCTTTCATTATATTCAAACTTCTCGGGATTCTGTACTAATAACTGATAGAGACAATCTAAAAATTGCTGAAAAACTGGTGACGTAAATTTCATTGACCTTTTGTTCTTTTTTTTATTAAAATGACTTGACAACTTGTCTATCAGATCACTACTGGTTGAACTTTCGATTAGCTCCTCTACTTTTTCCGTACCACTCTCATCTTTTTTAAATAGAAAACCACCAGTATTATTGATATTGTTAGTGATTGATGTTCCAAAACCAACCGTATTATCATGGAACACCTCCTCTGAACTTAAATGACCAGAGCGTTCCTGAAACCTGTGTCCAACTGACACCCAGTCTTTCTCAATTAATATCATGAACCCCTCATATGTTCTATAAAATGGATCTAGGCATATTTGAACTAATGAACAAATCTGGCTTGTACGATCCCAACCATCCGAGCAATGAACTAATATATTAGAGTGATTAAATATCATTGACTTTGCTAATTTATCTGTTGATAACAAGATCAATCTAATAATTTTAATCCAGTTAAATGATTTTTTAGGTAATGGCCCGCCAATACTTTGATTGATATCCGTATCTAGTAGTAGATTTTCTACAACTGTATTCATTATATCCGAGATAACGTGAATATTATCTATTCCCAAGAACATTCGTTGAACTGTATTGTTGAAATTATAATTTTCCATTACTTCACTACCGCCACCTATAGCTGCCTGAGCCATTGCATTAACCGTTGGTCTGGCGTCAACTATCAAATTTTTGTCATGTTTTATGTAATGATCTGTACCCTCGTTTTTTGTCGAATAAGTCTCTGAACATGTAAAACTTGAGTACACAAGTTTTTCATCCTGTATCGATCTCTGCTTTGTTATACCTGGTAACGGTTGTGATGACCTCACTATTGCGCAGCCAGTCTTTTTATAATAGTACGACAGAATCGGTATTCTTGCCTTGGAACGAAATTTTCCAGCATGCTTCAATAAAGAATCAGAGACCTGGGCGGGTACTACTAATTTATCCGGATAAGTTGGTATGACTGTGTAGTTTTCATTAATATCAGATATCCTCCATGAGCATGTATCTGATGTAGGATCAAGGCCTTGTCTCTTCAATTCTTTTTCTACCGAGTAGATATCCCAGCTGTTGAACTTCTCCTCTTCCTGATTTGGTTTATATATAAAAGCATATAACTGCTGAACATCATTAATCACAGTTAATTTTAAGATTGTGTCATAGACATCATTAGCTTCTCTTTCGTAAATGAAATCAAATGAAAATACAGTAAATTCTTTCCCTATAATTTTGATGTTTGTCATATTCCATATGTCTTTGTCAATATACCATTGGACTACCTGTTGGTCATTATTATTGCCAAACACTGTTGAATCATCTTTTGAAATTAAAGCGCTACCTTCATTTTTAAAGACACTCGATATCAGTGGATAAGGGAACCAGTGTTCTCGTTGGAGGCTTTTCGATGTAAATATGAGATGATGGCTTGTTAGATGCAATGTACCCAGATGTGAGATACCCTTTTTATGAAATACAACATTATCAACTTTCGTAATCTTAATGTATTCCATACCTTGGTGAAATTATGCTATGTTTGTTCTATCGTTTGTTGGCGTTGTCGTGGAGTATGTTAGCAACTATTGCATTAAGGTCATCTGTTTTCTACGTATCTTTGATAGTAAATTAGAACTAAAAATCACGTGCTATAATTTTTAATACTATTCGAAACGCCATTGTATTGTATATATACATAATGTATGTATGTATGTATACCTATACATAAATATACGTCTGAATCAGTCACACACACATATTGTTTCCAATTCAAGTATATACTTACCCTCTTTGTACTGCTGATCAGGCATACTGCTATTTAGATATTTCCACCCTAACAGACTTTTACACCAATGACACAATATATCACAGACAATATAATCTCCCGTGATCATTGGTCTTGTTTCCACTTTACCCTCCGTTATATTAATAACTTTTGACATTAAATACGCATCACCTGTTTTACCTCTATAATTCTTTGACATAATCTGGTTAGAAGCAGAAAGATGAGTTCTACAGCAACGACAACCATACGTTACAAAATGTTTTGGTTTCTTATGCGACGAAGGATTAAATTCCCATGAAGAATACAAAGAGGTAGGTGAAGCTGGATAGACCCTTGTATAATCATTGTAAGACAAAGTGTGATGTCCTTCAATATCACTTATTTCGTGGACAAAACTATCGACAACACCTAAAGGGGATTCTATATAATGTGAAGACCGCAAACCCATTTACTTGAATTAAACCAATAAACCAAATTCACTACTAGAAATATTAGTAACTGTAACAATAGTAATAATAATAATATATAGGACGAAAGAGATATTTTTGTTAAATACACCTCTTTCGTACCACAATCCTAATAACTCTTTTTAAATACAATCTCCAACACTTTAAATACACATGCACACATGCACACACGTATATATATATATATATATTTACATTTATATTTATACATACATATACAAGACTAATTTTTTTTACAACAATCCTTCATATAAATAAACATATCAATAACCACTAATGCGGTAAGATAAAGACAAGGGTTACCACTTACCATTTAAAAGACATACTTATTATTATACATACTATTATATCAGTGAAATATAAATATAACGCATAAGGAATGTTTACTGTGAATATGTGAGAGAATAAAAAAAAAAGAATAATTAGCCAATAGCCCAAATTCCAGACATTTTATCAAAAAAATCATGTAAAAGTTTAAAAATTAAAAATTATAATAATAATTATAAGGGAAATATTAAGTCATGTGGATACCGTCATATCACAGCCTTTTTATCTTAATTTATATTCAAATTTTATAATTATCCAGATTACATATATATATATATATAGAATAAACGACTGATAATAAATAAGTTAAATAATTTAGGTCATGTGACAGTAATAAATATAAAGTAAGAGCCGCCCAGCATATCCCTTACTTAAAAGGTGAGAGGTGAGAGTTAAGAGGTAAGAGGTAAGAGGTGACTATATAACGATTCATAAGGAAATCATAACTAACGATTTAAATTGTGGTAATACATATCATATCTCCTTTCATTCTTTGCATTGCATAGTTTTTAGTACTTTTATTGAATGCTTCATTATTAAGTATGCATGCATGGTATTATATGAAGTATTTTTGTACATTGTTTTCTGTGTTCCCTCGGGTCGCTCTTTGTTGTAAATTTAAAATATCATAAATCTTTAAATTTTATAGTGAGTAATCGCTTTTTCTTGCACTTAAAGAACACGTTTAACAAGAAATTTTATAAAGTACCGTTAAGTGCAATAACTAACGAACTAAAGGTAAATGCTTAGTCGCTTAAGTTGATTTAATTCATTTTTTCTTGAAATTCGGAGTTTTTACTAATATAAAACTAGTCAATTCATTTAATACCCATATTATATAGGTTTTAATGTATTGTTGGTATTATAAATTGATTATGAATAGTTGTAATTGACTAGGTTGTGGTATGGGTTTTTATTCAATTCTTTAAAGTCAAGTATTTTTTAAAAAAAAAAATTTTCTTGTCATATGTGTGCAATTTTTCTGACTCATTTAGTACAAGGTTAAGAAAAAGTAAAATAGTAAAGCTTTCAATCTTTACTCGTCTTGTTAGCTACTATTGATGTCACTTAATGATCAATTTCTATCTACTGTCATTTATAGAATTTTTTTTTTTCTCATTTTCAGTTACTCATTATTTTTCTTGTGTGAATTCAAAATTTTTCATCGCTTATGCATATATATATATATGTAAGGTATATTACTTGTTAATCTCTTCTCATCTCTGTTTATATTATTATATCATATATTTTAGAAAAGAAGCATAGAAAAAAGTTACGCATACAAAGATGGCTTCTATTTACAAGTCAACTGAACCAACTACTTCTATTTATAATACAGATTCCTACAATCCACAACTAATTGAAGGTGTTAATACCGTCCTTATTATAGGTTCTGGTGGTCTTTCAATTGGTCAAGCTGGTGAATTCGATTATAGTGGTTCTCAAGCTATTAAAGCATTAAAGGAAGCTAATAAGAAAACTATCCTAATCAATCCAAATATTGCAACTAATCAAACATCACACTCTTTAGCAGATAAAATTTATTATTTGCCTGTGACTCCAGAATATATCACTTACATTATTGAACGTGAAAGACCAGATGCTATATTGTTGACTTTTGGTGGTCAAACGGGTTTAAATTGTGGTATTAAACTGGATGAATCAGGAGTTTTAGCTAAATATAATGTCAAGGTTTTAGGTACTCCAATCAAAACTTTAGTTACTTCTGAAGATAGAGATCTTTTCGCAAGTGCTTTAAAGGAAATTAATATTCCAATTGCAGAATCTACCGCTTGTGAAACTGTTGAAGAAGCTTTAGCTGCTGCAGAACAAGTTAAATACCCTGTCATTGTTAGATCAGCATTTGCTCTAGGTGGGTTAGGCTCTGGTTTTGCTTATAACGCAGAAGAAATGAGACAGTTAGCATCCCAATCCTTGGCTTTATCTCCACAAATCTTGGTCGAGAAATCCTTGAAAGGTTGGAAAGAAGTCGAATACGAAGTTGTCAGAGATAGAGTAGGAAATTGTATTACTGTTTGTAATATGGAAAATTTTGATCCATTAGGTGTTCATACCGGTGATTCGATCGTTTTTGCACCTTCTCAGACCTTATCAGATGAAGAATTCCACATGTTAAGAACAGCAGCCATTAAAATTATTAGACATTTAGGTGTTATTGGTGAATGTAACGTACAATACGCCTTACAACCAGATGGTTTAGATTACAGAGTTATTGAAGTCAACGCTCGTTTATCTCGTTCTTCAGCTTTGGCTTCTAAAGCTACTGGTTATCCATTAGCCTACACGGCTGCTAAGATTGCATTGGGTTACACTTTACCAGAATTACCAAACCCAATTACAAAGACTACAGTGGCTAATTTTGAGCCATCATTAGATTACATTGTTGCAAAGATTCCAAAATGGGATTTATCTAAATTTCAATATGTCAAAAGAGACATTGGTTCTTCGATGAAATCAGTTGGTGAAGTCATGGCTATAGGTAGAAATTACGAGGAGGCTTTCCAAAAGGCTTTAAGACAAATTGATCCATCAATTATTGGTTTCCAAGGCTCTGATGAATTTGGTGATCAATTAGATGACGCCTTAGCCAATCCTACTGATAGACGTGTATTTGCCATTGGTCAAGCATTAATACATGAGGGCTATTCTATTGACAAGGTCCACGACTTAAGTAAAGTTGACAAGTGGTTTTTATTCAAGTGTCAGAACATTGCTAACATGTACAAAGAATTAGAAAAAATCAGTTCATTGGAATCATTGTCTAAAGACTTGCTACATCAAGCTAAAAAGATTGGTTTCTCTGATAAACAAATTGCATTATGTATCGACAGCAAATTAAGCGAATTTGAAGTCAGAAAGTATAGAAAGTCATTTGGTATTATTCCATTCGTCAAGAGAATTGATACATTAGCTGCTGAATTCCCAGCATCTACTAACTATTTATATACCACCTACAGTGCTACTAAGAGTGACGTTGAATTTAACGAAAATGGTATGTTAGTGCTAGGTTCTGGTGTTTACCGTATCGGTTCTTCGGTCGAATTTGATTGGTGTGCTGTTAATACAGCAAAGACCTTAAGAAAGGAAGGTAAGAAGACTATCATGATAAACTACAATCCGGAGACAGTCTCTACTGATTTTGATGAAGTAGATAGATTATACTTTGAAGAATTATCTTACGAAAGAGTCATGGATATTTATGAATTAGAAAATGCTGAAGGCTGTGTTATTTCTGTCGGTGGTCAATTACCTCAGAATATTGCCTTAACTCTGCACGAAAATGACGTCAACATCTTGGGTACTAGCCCAGTCGATATTGATAAGGCTGAAAATAGACACAAGTTCTCTACTATCTTAGATTCTATCAATGTTGGCCAACCAGAGTGGAGTGAATTATCTTCTGTTGAAGAAGCTAAGAAATTTGCCAATAAAGTCAACTATCCAGTCTTAATTCGTCCATCATATGTCTTGTCAGGTGCAGCAATGAGTGTTGTCGCTGATGAGTCTGAATTAGAGGCGAAATTAACTTTAGCTTCTGACGTTTCTCCAGATCATCCAGTTGTTATGTCGAAGTTTATTTTAGGTGCTCAAGAAATTGACGTTGATGCTGTTGCATACCAGGGTGAAGTTTTAGTTCATGCTATCTCTGAACATATTGAAAATGCTGGTGTCCACTCCGGTGATGCTTCTTTAGTTTTACCTCCACAGCATCTATCAGAGAAATGCAAAAAAGAATTAAAGGATATTGCTGACAAAGTTGCCAAAGCTTGGAAGATTACAGGTCCATTTAATATGCAGATTATTAAGGATGGTGATAAACCTCTAAAGGTCATTGAATGTAATATTAGAGCTTCTAGATCTTTCCCATTTGTCTCTAAGGTTTTAGGTGTAAACTTCATTGAAATTGCTGTTAAGGCTTTCTTAGGTGGGGACCATGTTCCAAAACCAGTCAACTTGATGGAGAAGAAGTACGATTATGTTGCAACGAAAGTTCCACAATTTTCTTTCACTAGATTAGCTGGTGCCGATCCTTTCTTGGGTGTTGAAATGGCTTCTACTGGTGAAGTTGCAGCTTTTGGTAAAGATGAAATTGAAAGTTATTGGACCGCTATTCAAAGTACTATGAACTTCAATGTTCCGTTACCATCTAGTGGTATCTTATTTGGTGGTGATTTGTCAAAGGACTTTTTAGGAAAGGTTGCTGCAATCATTGCTCCTTTGAATTATAAGATTTACGTTACTACTATTGACGCTCAACACTATTTAAAGAAATACATTAATTCAGAGGTTAACATTATTGAATTCCCAAAGAATGACAAGAAAAAATTACGTGAATTATTCCAAAAGTATGACATTAAAGCTGTTTTCAACTTGGCTGCTAAGAAAGCCGAAAATACAGACGATGTCGATTACGTCATGAGAAGGAATGCCATTGATTTTGCCATTCCATTATTTAATGAACCACAAACATCTCTAATGTTTGCCAAGGCATTAAGTGCTAATATCGAAGAAAAAGTTAGAATCTTGAATTCTGATTCAATTATTATTCCAAATGAAGTACACAGTTGGGAAGAATACGTTGGTTTTAAACCAGAATAGTTGTATTAACCTAAGGCTACAACTTCTTAAATTTTCTAAACCTAGTTAATTAATATCTAGTGCATATAGACAGAACATCTTTGTATATTAATTTGTAGCATTATATTCAAAAAGAAAAAGAAAAACAATCATTATTTCATCATAAAATTTCGCATAAAAAAAGAGATCCTAATAAATCAACCTATAATTTGGCATTGATAGGCTTTGTAAGATTTATAACAAGTGGAATCCCAGATATTTGATGAACAACGAAAACATTGATCCATACGAGTATCAGTATGATCAACAGGAGTTTCTTGCTGATAACCACTCTCGTAGTGAGGATTCTGCATTCAAGAAAGAACAATCAGAGGAAATGTATTATAGAAGTCTAAAGGAGGAACTCCCAGAATTAAAACCAATTCAAGATTCTAAAAACAGACAGTGGAAGAGGGGTAAAAATGACAGTGACACAAAACTTGGAGGTACATTAAAAAGACATAGATCGTAGTCAACTTCATTAAATATGAATAATACGTGATGCTTATATAGTGACATGCACAAACCAGTATGAGTATGAAAAGTAAACACATCTAGAAACCGCTACAGCCCATCATATTAATGAAGTATGAACGATGTTCATATGTATGCAGCCATTCTTCAACTAAGCCAGAAAGACGATCTTTAAACTCACCCTTCTGTGGATAACTATCGACAGGACCACGATATTCAAGGTCATGGATTTCATGTGGTAAAGCAATTTTTTCTATAAAGATTTCAAGTCCTGCTGCATTATAAAATGGTGGCACGTGTGGTATATAATCTTGATTATGTACCACTCTGAAATATCCTTTGTCAAATTTAATTCTTCCGGAGGTTATGATATCATCATTAATTTCTTCTGTTTGGAACAATTGGTCTACCCATTCCTTTAGTTCACTATTAAAGATTTTGGGTGGGGCATAAGTGAGTACTAAAGGATGGTGTCCTTTCAGTCTAAGTTCAATCCCGGCTATACTAGCTAGAGCAGCACCGAGAGAGTGACCTACTGTAACGATACTAAAATCAGGGTACCTCTCAATGATATCCTCCATTTTTTGGAGAAAATCTCTGCTTAATGTCTCTGTAAACTTATGGAATCCTCTGTGGATTTTACAGTTATTACATTCTTTAATTATTCCCTTTTTAATAAGTTTTTGATAATGAGTTTGACAGATCGGCGTGTAATCTGTTGGTACAATTTCAAAATCGCTGAACCAATCTTGTCGCGTAGTAGAACTCCTAAAAGCCATTATAATGACTTTCCTTCCGTGATCCACTAACACGTACCCAGTTCCTAGTTCCCCCTTTTCAGCTGTCAAAACTAGTTCAATACGAGTTTCAGAAACTGTTGGGTTTTCATTTTCATCGTGGCAGAATCTTATATGAGCGGGACATCCACCATCCTTTAGTGTTTTCTTAGGAACAAGTTGGTTTGATGTTATACAGCCGGTTAAAGCACATGCTTTACTAAAATAGAGTAGTCGTTCATACACGTCAGGTGTAAATAACTTATCTGTACAGACCTCTTCAATTGTACTTCGTTCACCTGCGGTGTGGCATTGAACATTCCCCAAAACTATGTGAAAGAGACAAAAGAGAATGTATACATTTAATTGCATCATTTCTTTTAGAATTCTTTGAATATGAAGAACTGTAAATAATCTTACTATTTTGCTTTTATTTCAAACATTATTTAATATCATAGGAGTATATATATTTTTTCCGTACCCAATTCTGTCACTGACACAAATATGACAAGGAATAAAGCCCAAAAAAAGCAAAGTTAAAAACAAACATAAAAATTAAATACAAAAATAAAAGTGTGAGAAACTCACGAGATCAAATAATGTTCAGATATATAATAAGCTGTTAAATTAATATATTAAACATTATAAACTTCTATAATAACATTACATAAAGTCGCTAACATCCAGAGACAACACATCAAAATTCCCAGTTGTTTCATTTTCTTTTTAACAATGTCTGTAATTACTTCTGGTCCCCCAAACATAATCAGTAATAGAAACACTTGAAACAAAATAGTAACACATGATACTTTAAAAGAAAAGTCATTCTTAGCCCCTAAATCACTCTCTCGAAGTTCAGTATATCTTAAGAACCACCATTTACTTGATTCTTTATGAATAAAAACCATAGCGATCAAACCACTAAATCCAATACCACCCATTGAATTTAACATCACACCACCAAGGCATGAAGTGCAAGAAATAACAAAAAATCTTGTTGCAATAGTTTCTATATGTTCAGTTTCCTCTTGGTGTGGCACCTTCAGGTATAGTCTACACATGGCAATATTGGATAATAAATCACTAACAGAATTTCCCCATGCAAATATAGTCAAACCTAGGATACCTTTAGACACACCTGTAATTTGTTGATATAATTCTAATAATTCAATTAAGGAATTAGCGATTAAAGAGATGTATAAGATAGAATTGATAATACTCATCGATAAGTACGCGATCTTAATAGCATTTTCTAGGGCTTCAATCTTTGTCTGATATTGGTATCTGATTCTTTCACTATCTATAGCTAGTAAGGAGAATCTGTTGTAAGCGTTTATGGAATAATATAGTCTTATTACTAATGCGGTTAAAATAAATGCAAACATTGATGGAATTATCCATATATAATAGATGAATGATTTAGTTAGTAGACATGATATGATAATCAATGATATGAAAGGACAAATGACACCTTGTAAGAAGAGCATAAAAATTTTTACTTTAGAAAATCTTGCTTTAGAGGTTTCTGGATCAATTTCCATAATATCCTGTGGTTTAGGACATGAAATCTGTAGTAACATAACAAAGGGGATTGTAAGAATGGAGAGAGCTGAATCTATAGGTGACTTGTCTTTAAAGTTCTTCATATGGGGCATAAAAATTTGTATTAACAGATCCTGTAAACCTCTTTTTAGTTTTGTTCTTCTATTTATATATACTGAGGATTCAGCATTAAGTAATTCACCCCGATCCTCAAATATATCTTCCGGATTGTCATGATATGGTGCAAATGTCGCTGGTGAACTATTAGGAACTGATATATTTTGTTCTCTCTCTATTAATCTTATCGGTTCTGTAACTGGCCTCTCGGTCTCACTACGGTCAAATGGATTTAGTTGATTCATTGTAATTAGTTCTGCTTGTTCTGTAAACTCATCAGAAGGAGATTGTTCCAGCAATGAAAGAAGTGAATTATAATCCATTGACGATATTAAACTAGGTTTAATTGCGCTGGTAATCCTTCTATTATTTGTTGAACTAAAAATTGAGTCCGTATCACCTACCTCTAATATATCATTTGGTATCACTTCATCCGTCAATATCTTTGTATTTCTATGTGAAAATTTAGAGTACACATAGAAACAGTAGATGAACATCATTAAAGAGCAATTCATTACAGTGACTCTGTTATTCAAAGCTACATAAAACATGATTAACATGGCACCCAGCGTAAAGAAAAGATCTTTCATAATAGAAGCTCTTTGTGTGGCCGTAATAGTTAGTGATACATTAGCCATAATAATAAATATAGAACCGATGACAATACACAGTATAATTCCACATGCGCCTAACACTTCACCAATTGATAAGGATGCCATTTTTGGTGAAGAAGAAGTTGTCCAACTTAATAAATTTGAAAATAAATCAGGAGATGAATTGCACCATGATAGTAATATGGCTACAAGGGCTCCAGACCCATGTACATGACCTTGTGATTTATTTCCACCTTCTGATATTTGTGCAACGTTTGGACAAAGATAATCAGAAGCACATATTCCTAATATAACGAACGATAATAGTAGCTGTATGATACTTGGTATCACGAATGAGACAGATAGTTTGGAATTGGGATACAATAGACTAGGATGAGCCAATTTGAACAACCATTCCATTGCTCATCTATATAATTCTATTCTTTAGAAAGTCAAGATGGTTCATATTTTTCCCTTTTTGACTTAAGCCTTCTTATATCAGAACTTACGCAAAAGCCGAGAAGTGTACGAATCTGAAGATGATGAGTTTATTTTTAAATCAAATATATATAGTATATAAATGTTTTCTAACATGTTGAAAATTGTATATTACAAGTATGTTAATTAAGCAGAATATTCAAGTTTTGTCTTTGGGTAAGATGGACCGACTTCTTGGATAGATAGAGCAGCTAACCATTGACCCATGTCAATAGATGTTGGTAATGGCTTACCTTCAACTAAACCAGCCATGAAACCAGCAGCAAAAGCATCACCAGCACCGTTTGTATCAACAATCTTGGATTGTTCTAGTGGTTTGACGCTATAGGTGTTGACACCATCTGCGTTAACAACAACAGTTGGCTCTAACCCATGAGTAAAAATAACGGTCTTGTCACCAGTTGTAGCAAGAGTTTCCTTAGCAATAGCAACTAGATCTTCTTTGTCAGCCTTGAATTCAAACGCTTCAGCAAAAGCAGCTGCTTCAGATTCATTAGCAATGATATGAGTAGCATAAGGTAAGACTTCTTTTAAGGCATCTTTGAAAAATTGTGGAATGAATGGGGCAGAGAAATTTAGAACGAACTGCTTGCCTGTTTCCTTAGCATGCTTACCCAACTTTAAGATAGATTCTGGTGAAACAGTTAAATGGAAACCACCGATGTAGAAGGCCTTAGCGGCTTCAACTTCTGACCAATGCTTGTCGATGTGCTCTGGTTTGAAATGGTTAGCAGCACCTAAATCAGTAACAAGAGATCTGTCATGACCATTAATCAAAGCAGCACACTTACCGGTACCATATTCCTTGGCAACTTGGTAAAAAGAAACAACACCGGCAGCATTGTTTTCAGCTAATAATTTGGCAGAATATTCGTCATCACCAACACAGCCAAAGTAGCCAACTTGACCCTTACCTAACATGTAAGCAGCTCCTCTAGCAGTATTTTGACCAGCACCACCAGCAATGAAAATGGTACCTTCTCTCTTTGAAAGTTCACCAAAAATTGCTAGCTTGGCATCGTCACTAGCACCGTCAACTAAAATCGCATCGTTTGACTTTAAACCATATTTTGTCAAATATTCGGTAGAAACGTTGGCTTGGATATCCAATAATGGATTACATAAACAAATAACTTGAGGGGACATTGTTAATAGGTGGTTACTAATTTGGTGTCTTATCTTTCCTATGCCATATAACTGGTTACTTTTTAATGATTGAACTTCTTGACTCTTCAACGAACGAAAAATTTGAAGATTCCGTTTGGTGTGACGGAGTAATCTCACGGTTCTCTCTGGGCGTATCATCTATATTTGGTTGACTCAACAAATAAAAATACAATCTTTAATGAACTTACACTGATTAATGAGTGTTCCAACTAGACTAAAATAATGATGATTGTTAGAATACAGAACAAAACCCCAATTTGTAGTCAACAATTGATAGCCAATAAAAATCTAATATAGGTTTAGTATATCAATAATATACGAAAATCACAACGTGGACTTTGCTACAACAGCGTACCACATCCACATATATATGTATGCATGTATTTGCTTTCCTATTTAAATATATTTAGGTACTTATATAATATTTTTTATTAGTAGGGGTACCAGTGATTTAAATTCCTCGAACATTATAGATCGATTTTCAGTTTTTTGGATTATATAATAAGAGATCTACTAATTCAACAGTTATAAAGACGGAATAATAGATAGATATAAACTCGAGCTTACTGTGTATAAGGGATCACAATGTTTAACACTTATAAGACTGACCCATTGTTGAAATACTCATGGTTTCCAGATTCTGAGAGTTTGTATTTGAGTCATTTACACGAGATAGTTTACTCATTTTTGTTCTATCAAGTAGTATTCTTTTATGTTGCTCCAAGGATTAATAGTTTATTATTTGGTTCTCATTACACAGGGCTTAAGAATAAAAAGGCGAAGATTGATTTCGATGTACACACAGTTTCTATGTTTCAATGCGTTGTATCCTTTGCTGTGATATACCCAATTTTATTTCTTTCTGTGAATCTGGATGTTGTAGATTATTATGATCATGCTTGTTCACTAGCAGCAGCAGTAAGTGCAGGTTATTTTATTTGGGATTTAACTGTATGCCTTAAATATTTTTCACTCTATGGTATAGAATTCACTGCACATGCTTGTGTTTCACTTTATGTCATGTTAGTGACTCTATTACCCCTATGCCAAACATGGATAGGTAAATTTTTGTTATTTGAAGCAAGTACTCCCTTTGTTAACATCAATTGGTATATTATTCAATTGACTTCGGAGAAAGACCGTGCTAAGAAGGTTCAGGTACCACTAATATTGAATATTATTAATGGTCTTTGCCTTATGACTGTTTTCTTCTCAGTAAGAATTGTATGGGGCAATATAGCCAATATATTTTTATTTAAAAATATGTGGAATGCAAGGGATAGAGTACCAGTGATCAGATCAGTAATCATGGTAACTTTAAATTTCATTTTGAATACTCTAAATCTTATTTGGTTTTCTAAGATGATTAAAATAGCAAAGAAACTGGCTGCAAAAAGCAAGAAAGACTAGTTATATTTGTCGAAATAAATACTTACATACTGAATAGAACCAAATCAAATACATAACTTATTCTTAGTTTTGTCGTAAGCTAAATCCTCTTACGTAGTATTGTGACCCTGCTTACATAAATGCGAACGCGCACTAATTGAAAATTTTGATATTTAAAGGTTTAATTGGACTCAAACCAGACACAGTATACCAAAGCAACCAATCGAGTGCAAATATAATGACCTTTTTTGATCGTTTACAGGTGGCTTTTGATAAGCCAGGAATCCCTTGGAAATCTATTATAATTGGGTTTTCAGTTAGTCAATTCCTATTTGAAAGTTATCTTTCTTATCGACAATATAATGTCCTTTCCAAGAAAACACTACCTCCTGTGTTGAAAAATGAAATTGACAAAGAAACCTTTGAAAAATCAGAAGAGTATTCTAAAGCTAAAATTAGATTCTCGATTGTTACTGATTTATATGGTTTGTTACAGAAAATCTGTTTTGTTCACTATGATATCTTCCCACGTTTATGGCATATTGGTAACCAGGTTGCTTCTTTCTTACCTTTAAGATTTAGGGCTGTCTCCACTGTTGCACAAAGTTTATGGTTTCTTTTGGTTCTTTCAAATATTTCCACAATTATCGATTTACCTTTTTCTTATTATAGTCATTTTGTCTTAGAAGAAAGGTTTGGTTTCAACAAGATTACTGTAAAATTGTGGATTACTGATATGATTAAGAGTACTCTTTTAGGTATGGGTCTTGGTGGTCCAATTCTTTATGTGTTTTTGAAGATTTTTGATATGTATCAAGCCAACTTCTTAAAGTATGTTTGTTTATTCGTTTTAGTAGTTCAAATCTTAGCTATGACAATTATTCCTGTTTTCATTATGCCATTATTCAATAAATTTACTCCATTAGAAGATGGTGAATTAAAAGAATCTATTCAAAAGTTAGCAAAGAGTGTTAATTTCCCATTAGACAAAATTTTCGTCATCGATGGTTCCAAGAGATCATCTCATTCTAATGCTTATTTCACAGGTTTACCTTTCACTAGTAAGAGAATTGTATTATTTGATACTTTGGTTGACAACAGTTCGGTTGAAGAAATAACTGCTGTGTTAGCTCACGAAATTGGCCACTGGCAAAAAAACCATGTTTTAAACATGGTTGTATTCAGCCAGCTACACACATTTGCAATCTTTTCTTTATTTACCAGTGTTTACAGGAATTTATCATTTTACAATACCTTTGGTTTCTTTCTAGAGAATTCATTAGAAGAAGCTTCTCTGATTACATCTGCTACCAATGTTGTAACTGATGGCTTTCCAATTATCATCGGTTTTATGTTATTCAATGATCTATTGGCACCAATGGAATGTGGTATGCAATTTGCAATGAGTTTATTATCTAGAATTCAAGAATACCAAGCTGATGCATATGCTAAAGGTTTAGGTTACACTCAAAGTTTATGCCGTGCATTAATTGATTTACAGATTAAGAACCTTTCAACTATGAATGTTGATTCCTTATATTCTAGTTACCACTATTCCCATCCTACTTTAGCTGAAAGATTAACTGCTTTGGAATATGTTAGTGAGAAGAAAGAAAAATAAGTACCATTACCAGTATTACCATCATTATATATCTATGTAATAAATTTATGCATTACATCTATGCGCAAAATCTAAGGTTTAATGTATATTTTTACACCAACATGAAACAGACAACCTAAGCTATCCTAGAAAATTAGAATCTAATACGCAAAAGAATTATATTAATAGTGCTCAAGATACTAATTAGATACATAAAAAGTCATTAATGATCAAGTAACTCACCGCAGTTGGTAGATATTAAATGATGGTGAGAAGATAATTGTGATTAAAAATCTGTGAAATATTGGTAATATGGGTCATCACCCTGAGCACCATAGTCTAAATGTTCCTCTGGATATTGATCAAACAAAGATGTATCACCAACACCGGACGTGATCGGTGGTTCGTAAGGCGTTTCAATATCTTTATTTACTAGTTTTTCCCATACCACTTCGCTAAACCATGGATGCGATTTAATATCGTTAGAACCACTTTGTAAATTACCAATTCTTCTAGTCAAATCAGATGTTATCAATTTACTCAATAAATCGACAACATCTGGATGGAAAAATGGTGGAAAAACAATCTTACCCTGTAAAATCTTTTCATATGTCTTCATTGGGGTAGAATCATAAAATGGAGTATAACCAGCTAGCATTTCGAAGATTAAGACACCTAAAGACCACCAGTCCACTGATTTATTGTACGGTTTAGTAGCAATAACCTCTGGTGCAATATAATCAGGAGTACCACATAAAGTCCAGGTTACAGTCTCAACTTCTTTGGCAAACCCAAAATCAGTAATTTTAATATGACCATTTCTGTCTAATAAAATATTCTCTGGTTTCAAATCTCTATAAATAATATTATGAGAATGTAAATATTCTAATGCTAAGGTAACTTCTGCTGCATAAAATTTGGCAACAGGATTTGGAAATCTCTGAGACTTTCTTAATAAAGAAAACAATTCACCACCTTCAATATAATCCATTACCATAAATAAATTATTTGAATCTTGGAACGTACCCCACAATCTTATTAAAAAAGGATGTTCTACTAATTTCAGCATTCTTCTTTCATCGTTTGTATGTTCAATCTGTTTCATACGGACCACTTGGGTTTTTTTTAGAACCTTAATTGCATAGTATCTACCATTGTGGACAGATCTAACTAAATGCACTCTACCAAATGAACCCGTACCTAATGTTCTCATCATCTGAAAATCATGTAATGTGTATTTACCTTTTGATACAGTGGATCTCTGTGGTAATTGCGATTGTTTTATTCGATTGACATCAACACTATGGTCTACTTGCTGGCTCGATATATACTGGTGTTCTTGTTTCTGTTGTTCCACTTCTGCCTCGTTTGCTGGCAAATAGTCAATGTAAGGTGTTGGCTGTTGAGGATCATTCTGCATCTT
Organism: Kazachstania martiniae; assembly: GCA_003708925.3. Classification (NCBI taxonomy): domain Eukaryota; kingdom Fungi; phylum Ascomycota; class Saccharomycetes; order Saccharomycetales; family Saccharomycetaceae; genus Kazachstania; species Kazachstania martiniae. Next base: position 35,946 of record PPOM03000296.1, read on the forward strand.
GATGTCTAACTATGTATGTAAATGTTTTTCTCTTCTACTCCTAATATAATCAATCCAAATTAAAATCAATTAACTTATTTCGACAGTTATGTTAATCTGAGCTCAATGCAAGTGTAATAGACACTCAGGTAATAGCTTCGTTAATAAATCTATCTGACTTCCCAATATAAATAAAATGAAAACAGACAGCCATTACAAAAATGTATCCTTAAATGATTATTGAATAGTGAATAATAGTAATGCCAAGTCCCTTGTTCTTTCACACTACCCCCTTTGCTTATTTCTCCCATCGCGTCGGACGACATATATAACAATTCAAATATTAAGTATTAGTGATTATAATGATAAATGATTATGTAGAGAATAGATATTTTCGCTATGCAATGATCCTATAGCCAGATATGATCATTTTGATTGATGCCTTGTTGTTCATTTTGCTGTGGTGGGTACTCAGTTCTTGAATTTTGTAAAGGCTGTTCATTGATTGCATTAGGCTGCGGGATGTACTGATTATTTGGCTCTTGTGTTTGCTGCTGCTGCTGCTGCTGCTGCTGTAATAAGGTTTGTTGTTGGCGCATCTTTTGGGTGTTTTGATCTTCCTGCGGTTGCTGTTTCAACATGTCAATCCCTTTGTCTAATGCTGCCAGTAGCTCCTGCGGTAATGGTGATACGATTTGATTGTTTTCAATAGTACCGATTTTTATTTCATCTGGTCCTGGATTATGGGTGTTATTAACCTTATAGTAATGAAAATGAGATGCAAATTTCTTCATTGTCAGTAGTTTCAACTTTTTAAACTGCTCTAGTTTATCCTCTGACTCAGGACCATTACCACCACCAGTGGAGAGAGATGCATCAGTAATTGCCAGTTTCTCACGCTGTCTTTCAACCATCGCTTTAGTGTAACGTAACATTGTCCAGTCAAACAGATGATCGTTGTGATATTCCAATTTGATTGATAAATCTTTGAATAGCCTTGCCAAATATAAATAATCTGGTCTCTCATCAAACTTTAAATTCTTACAATAATTCATATACTCCTTAAATTCTATGGGTAAACCTTGGCATAACGAATCCACAGTGACACTCAACTTTTTTTCCAAGATTCTATCATACTTTTGCTTCTTGGTTGTAGCCTTCAAACCTTGCCATGGAAGTGAACCTTTACAGAAATAAATGAAAATGTAACCTAATGATTCCAAATCATCCCTTCTACATTGTTCAATACCCAGGTGAGTATTAACACTTGCATATCTCGCAGTACCTGTCAAAGATTTATTTTCACGGTATGGAATGTGTCTATGAGTATTAAAATCCCTATACTTCTTCGACAGACCAAAATCTATAATATGTACAGTAGAACCCCTGCGTCCAGTTCCCATCAAGAAATTATCTGGCTTTATATCTCTATGAATAAAAGAACGCCCATGAATATATTGGACCCTGAAGATCATTTGTAAAGCCAACATGATAACAGTTTTGAATGAAAATTTCCGATGACAATAATTAAATAAATCCTCTAACGACGGACCTAACAAGTCAATAACCATCGCATTGTATTCACCTTCTCTGCCGAACCATCTGATAAAGGGTAATCCAATACCGCCACTAAGATACCTATACACCCTAGATTCATATTCCAGTTGTGGATGTCTTGAACGAATAGATTCCAATTTAATTGCAACTTCTTCACCAGAAATCAAGTTTGTCCCATGATAAATATCACCAAACGAACCACTACCAATTTTTCTTCCAATTCGAAATTTTCTACCAACTCTCAAATCCATACCAGGTTACAATTTATTACGTATTATTCCACGTGCTTTCTTATCTTTTGCTTGTTCTTGTCGAATTAAGCTATTCTTTAATAAGTATTAGTAACAAAAGAAGCTTATAGACCACGAAATCAATTGTAAATCGTACGCGCAATTCCCTACCAAAACGACACGTTTTATTCTGTCAATTAGAAAACCCAAAAATAAAGGGAAAGAGTTAAGCGACTCAAGGTAAATTATATCAAATTTATGAATATTAAATCTTGTTATAACTACATTATTAAGTTTGTTAATAAATTAATAAATTGACAAAAGTTAAAATTATCAGAAACCCCTCCTGCTAGTTTGCCAATTCTAACTTCTTTCTTCTCCCCACGTGATCCCCCTTTTTAAAATTTTAAGAAAATCAAAATACGATTATATAAGAGGCTTTAGCGAAATGTTTTGGATGAGGTAAGATTGAGATTTTTGCTTTATCATGCTATTGTTCGAGTTAAATTAAGTGTTTTTAACAAGATGGTTGAAATTATTGGACATAGAGCCTATAGGGGTAAATATCCAGAAAATAGTTTAGTTGCTTTTAACAAGGCTTATGAAGCTAAATGTGATATTATTGAGACTGATGTACAACTAACTAACGATGGGGTAGTTGTGATAAACCACGACTCTGATACTGGTAGAATGTGGGACCAAAATTTAAAAATATCAGAGGTTTCTTTTGATGAATTATCTAAATTAACTAATAAATATGATGAGAACGAAAAATTTCTTACTTTAGAGGATATTTTAAACTGGTTACTCGTCCATGATAACGTTAGGTTAATGTTAGATATCAAATTTACTAATAACAAAATTATATTGGTGAAAATATTTTCCACAATGATGAAAATTAAAAATGATATTTCATTTTGGCAAAAGAGGATTATCTGGGGTTTATGGCTCATAGATTGGTATGAATATGCTGTTGAAACGGGTGTAATTAAAGGTTTTGATTTTATTGTCATTACAATGTCTCTAGAAGTTGCAGAACAGTTTATTAATTATTCTTTGAAATTGAATGATCCAAATTATAAACTGTATGGTGTGTCATTACATTTTGTCTCATCATGGACTGAAAAATTCAGAAACATTTTAGTTCCAATTCTTCAAAAAAATAATATCAAAGTTTTCCTATGGACAGTTAATAGCGAAATTGACTTTAGTTATTTTAATGGTTTACCTATTCACGGTACCATCTCTGATGACCCACAGCAAGCACGTGAATATGTTCATTCAAATGAAAAGCTAGTAAGTCTAAACAAACTGAGTGGGGAATTCGTTGTTCCTCAGTGGACTTCCCTCTCGGGTATTAGGTTTCATACTTATATCTATATTCATGAGATTATAGACTCACTCCTTTTCTCTAAATGGGCACATTTTAAGATTTTTGGGCTTTCATTTGCTATGATAATGGGGTACTTATTACGTTTGATCCATTTCTTCTAGGAAAAGTTCTACTATTTAATCAATTTTTTTTATCTGATGTTTTTTATTTGTATACTACTTAATGATTTTATTACTCTGAATTGCTAAACCCAAATTTTATTTATTGTCAATTGGATAATGCAGAGATTACTCATTGATAATTTTCCCATTTAGTAGCTGTATAAAAAGTACGGAGGATATCATAATTTTGTTTATGGATCGATTCAAAAGCAAACTGCAATTAAAAGGCTTACTAACTTATATGAATAAATAAAGAAAGAATTAGAACATATTTTGATCTAATAATAAATAATACAGGAGAGCAAATATCCCTTTTCTGCTTGTTTTTCTTATTACATGGTTGGAATATCAGGAAGTTTAACTGGTTCAACAGGTATTTCTTCACCCCTTTCTCTTAATTCCTTGTTTAACTTCTTCTTATCTTTTCTAATCTCTCTGACGTTACCTGGTGCAAAGCCACCATTACCGTACAATGCCCATTCTGGAGTCTTGGCAAGATAATCCATGTATGTAAATTCTTTACCTGACTTTAATAACTCAAAGAACCTTTCAAAGTTGATATGTGTATGCCACTCGCCATTAATTTTGAATTTCCTGTGTGCTAATAGGATACAGTTGGAATGTGCATGTTCTGCTGCAACTTCATATTCTAAGCCACGTCTTTGTAGCTCGGCAGCAAAGTTTGCAACAAAGTTTCTACATTCTTCATTGAAAGGAATGTTCTGCATAGTTAAAGAATTCACATTATCTTTAGAAGAACCACTAAAAGTAGCACCTTTGACTTCAATGAAGCATGGAGCACCACGCTGAACTAAATCAACGTACGCACTGATATCACCCATATTGAATCCTTTTACTAATGTTAATCTAAAAACAGTTCTTTGGTGAGATTGAACAGTCTTCAAAAGATCCAGACATTGCATCATTCTTTCCCAGAAATCTTTGTATAATGGTCTGTCCACTTTCTTTAATTCTTCCTTCGTTGGGGCATCAATAGAAACGTACAATTGAGTAACCCTCCCAATGGTAGCTAACGATTCCGGATGTTGTGCATTACACACCAAAAAACTAGTGATTTCCTTTTCGTGCAATAGCTCGATAAATTTACTAATATATGGGTATAATATCGGTTCACCTACCAATGATAATGCACAGTGAGCAACCTTGAAAGCTTTAGCGAATCGCTCTGCAATAACACCAGGGACACCCCTTAGTTGTTTAATCATAGAGTAATGTGCAAGTAAAGCATTCTCTAAGATGAATTCCGGATCATCTGTTTCCCATCTCCAATTTTTTGAAACTGGATTTGTTCCATGTCTCCAACAGAATACACATTTAGAAGAACAAGCTAATGATGGAGTCAACTCCATACATCTACTTGATGCAATATTAAATAAAGATTTTTTGTAACAGGAACCCTTACCACGAAGTTCATTCTTTGTCCATCTACAAACTTTAACACCTGAGTGAGAACCAACGATTTTATACCCTTGTTTAGTCAAGTTTTTATAGGTTGGACTATCTTTGGCAATCATTTGTTTAATTTCAACAGAGTTTTCACTCTTTTTTGTCTTCCCACCAACATCTTCAACATCGACAACACCTTCTTCATCGCTATTGACTGAAACGTCTTCTTCTTCATCCGATTCTACATCTTCATCGTATTCATATAGAATGGGTTCATCATCTTGCAAAGTTTCACCCAATAATTTACCCCAGTCCTTGACACCATCGTTACCATTAATCTTCATACAGATTTCACCGACCGGGAAAACTCTTCTGCCACCTAAATGAGAAATCCAGTAGTCAGCTTTCTTAGCTTGATAGCAAAACTTATTTGGCCATGATTCGGAATCACCAAGACCCAAAACAGCATAACCAACCAATTTACGTAATGGAAATTTATCAATCCTATGATCATTGAAGTTTTCTTCCATGGTTTGTAAAAAGTAATCTAACGGACAATCAACATCATAAGACGGTAAAACAAGTACGTAAAGAGCATTATCGCATGGAACGTTTACAAAATATTCATCGATATCATTTAACTCATCTAAATTCAAAATAATAGGATCATTATTCAACTCTTTAACACTTTTCAGTTCCTCGTAAATGATCTTGGAAGCTTGTTCTGATGCACCTTGTAGAGAACTATAAAAGATGTAAACTTGAGAGCTTAATAAAGTTTCATTTGAAATTGTAAAAGCGCTTTTAATAAGATCATCTTTCTCTGACTGTACAATAGCAACGGATCCTCCTTTCCTAAATCTTTTTGGTATTTTACTCTTAGAACTACTAGGGTTGGTTTTCTTTTCCTTCTTAAAAGCTGTAGTAAAATCAATAATGGAGTCATCATCAAGTGGTGGAGCAGTAATCTCCTGATTCTTATTCTTTCCAGAACCACCGCAACATTTTCCACTTTTCTTCTTACCACCTGAAGAACAACATGAACTCCCACCAGAGTGATTGCAAGAACAGGCATTCTTTGCTTTGGGTTTCTGTTCAACTTCGATAGACTTAATGTTGGTTTCTTTTGTGTCAGACTCAACGTAGAATACGGCATAAGTTACCAAAATAACTATCGCAACAGATAGCCTACCATTAAATAGCAGATAAAGTCCTGTAACAGAGACTATAGCAGCTGTTGTAGCAATATTTAACACCATGACAGTTCGCCCTTTTCAGTATTCGATAGTTCCATGTGTTCAAAATTATAATTTAATTAATTTATTGATTTGTAATACGGTACTTAGACCGTCAATATTTTTGATTTTTTTTTGAAAATTCTCGATGCAATGAGCTTCGCGCGGCTGTAGCTGCATACTGTTGATTGGATATACAATATATATGTTTATGGCGTCTATATATCTGTTCTCTCTCAGTCTTCCATGTCCAATTCATCTTTATTACAAACAATAATAGTTTCATCATTAGATAACCTAGTAAAACTGTAGGCTTTTACAAATTCAATAGCCCTATGGACATTTTTTACCGACAATTTTTTGTCTGTGCCATCAGAGTGGAAGGTGTCTTTGAAGAATTCTACCGTTTCTGGACTAACATCAGTTGGAAGTAATTTAATAAAGTGTTCGTAAGAATTTTGTACCCATGCGTACTTATTAATGAAGGATCTGTTTTTCACCTTTGCAATAATCCATAACACTAAAATGTCAAAAGTTGAATCGAATACAATTTCGTCTTGGTCCCTGCCTTCAAATAAACCTGGTAATTCAGTTTCAGTAAATAAAGAGTCATTCTTGAAAATTTTGTTCACTGTTAGTAAATTGCTTTTATAACTGGTGATCCATTCCTTTTCTTGTCTTTTTAGTTTACCTTTTGAATCCTTCAGAATATTTAACTGGGAAGCCCTATAAATGCTTGCACAATACTTCCTATATTCGCTTATTCCGTACTTAGTTTCTTCATGGGCTGTTACTGGTTTCTGCATAGTGACAAGCTTCTTTTCTATAGCATTTCTTAGCATCTGCAAACCTTCGAAGCGAGAGCGGATTGTATCATTATTTTCAATTGAATTTCTAGATAAATAACTGAACAAGTCCAGTAATGTATTAATACTCTCTGGATTAGACTTATTCAAGAGGTATGTAATACCGTCTTTATAGTTATCTAACTTGTTAGATTCTGCTTTCTGTTTTGAACTGTCATCAAAAGCAAATGTAGTGTAATCATCAATTGTTGGTAGTTTTATAGAGGGTTCATCTCTCATGACTCGTTTTATAATTTCCATTGGTAATTTAATCTTCAAGATTACCGAATCAAAGATATTATTTTCAAGAACAAACCCATAACCCGACAATAATTCCTCGTTACCTTTACCACCATAATTATTCAATATCTCATCACCTTCTGAGATGTTATCTTCCAAGCTTTTATAAGTGAAACCTGAATTTGTTGCCACCCATTCTACTTTAGCATTATAAGTATGATTCAATAAATCTAAAATCGGCAACAACATAACTGAGAACTTGTCACAATCTGGGTTTATGATATTTTCAGGAAATGCTCTAGATATGAAGATAAGATGGGACCAAAGAAAAGCAGAAAAAGAGAGCCATGAATTTGGTGCTTGGTTTACTGTTTTCATTATAATTTCATTGTACAGCTGCTCATAGCTTAAATCGTCAAAATTTTCGAAGTATTCACAATCTTGCTGAACTATTTTTTTGTATTCTGCTTTGGTTGTAATTATATCGTACCATTCCTTAAAGATGCCTTTTAATTTATCAAGGATTGAATTTCCAAGATTGGTATTTTTCAATAATTCGAGTTCTTCAGGGTTCCAGATTAATGGTGAATCTACTACCTTAGGTAATGCATCGATGTAATATTTAAACTTTTCAGAAAGATTAATACCATCACTTGTCAATGTATTCTCTGGGTCATATTTCAATTTACTTAACAAAAATTTTAACCATACATTTCCTTCCTCTCCAAAAACATCTTTAGATAAATTAGCAGCAAAAATAGCGGACCTTGGTACTGTGATAGATGGATTCTTGATACCCTCTTTGGCAGTGCATCTGCAGTGAATACCTTTCGCAGTATCAAACACAAATGAGGTGCCTTCAGGTATAGTTATACCAATAGATTTACCCCATGCAAGTAACGCAGAAACAGTATCTGTACCCATCACGATTATTAGTAGATAAATAGCACGTTCTCGTTGGAACACAAAAACTTAAGTGGTTATAGTAATTCATTATATCTCAGTTCAAATAAAGAAGCAATCGACAAAAAACCCAAAAAGCTAAAAAAACATCGGTAATCATCATTATATTTAGCATAAGGTTCTCTCAAAGCTGTAGGTAAGGATACTACAATATGTGTAAGTGATTGTTATTTGATTTTACTAAATTACTCAGACTATTCAATATATTTTCAATAGATTTCAAGAGACGTGGGTCATTATAATTGTTATTCTTTTTATTAATATTGGATATTCTTACTGTGGCACTACCATAAGCTGCCATTTTAACTTAACGCGCGATAATTGCAAGATATATAGAAATTTGAAAACAAACTATATTAAAAGCTGTTTATTTGTCATTGATTTGATTAAAACAAGAAACTGTACTTAACCTAGACAGTTATCACATATAAGTACATCACATAGGGTATGGTTGATACTAAATTTCAGCCGGCAAAGCGGGATTCATTACGGCAGAGGAATGCTTTGTTATCGATGAGATTGAATAATAGTCCTCAAAAGTCACATCTTCATAACAAAATGATAAGACCATGGAGAGCTTCACCATCACGCTCACCAAATAATAGAAGCAATGGTATGTCTCCAAGAAGGATAGAAAATACCACAAGAAATGGGAAGTTTGTTTCTGGGGTAAGAGGCTCATCGCCAATTAAACGCTCAGAACCGCTCAATAAACCAATATCCATCGCACCTCATGTGTCACCTTTGAGACTGAAGACTTTATCTCTCGAAGATTTTGAAATCGGTAAAAAGTTGGGTAAAGGTAAATTTGGTAGAGTGTATTGTGTAAGACATAAAAAATCTGGGTTTATATGTGCATTAAAAGTAATGGAAAAAACTGAGATAATGCAATATAAATTGGAAAAGCAGTTTAGAAGAGAGGTAGAAATTCAGACATCACTGTATCACCCGAACATTACAAAACTTTACGGTCATTTTCATGATGAGAAACGGGTCTATATATTAATGGAATACCTAGTTAACGGTGAACTCTACAAGCTTCTTGAAACGCGTGGCCCATTCAATGATATACTCGCATCGCGATTTATATACCAAATTGCTGATGCATTGGATTATTTACATAAGAAACATATCATTCACAGAGATATTAAACCTGAAAATATATTGATTGGTTTTAACGATACTGTAAAACTGACAGATTTTGGTTGGAGTATTATTAACCCGTTAGGGGTAAAACGTAAAACTTTGTGTGGAACTATGGATTATTTATCACCAGAATTGATCACATC
>PPOM03000296.1:45218-58441 GCA_003708925.3 Kazachstania martiniae
GAAGGAATATGACCACACAGTAGACGTCTGGGCTTTGGGTGTCCTTGCGTATGAGTTAGTTGTAGGGTCACCTCCATTTGAAGAGAATTCTAAGGAACTTACATACAAGAGAATTGTTAAAGGTGATCTCGTGTTTCCTGCTAATGTTTCTCAGGATGTCAAACATCTGATAACCAAGATCCTTGTCCACGACCCTAAACAAAGAATTTCCCTGAAACAAATCAAATCTCATCCATGGATAATGAGAAATAAGCCGTTTTGGTAACTTAGTTAACTCACTCAATAAAGTATACTCAGATACACATACGCATATATATATATATTCCTCATAATATAGCTATCTTATCGTCATTATTATACCGGGTAAGAAGGTCATATCTCGTATATGACGACGCTCTTCTTTGAAAATAAATTTTGCGAGAAACGCAACTAAATTGATTTTATCATTATAGTAATGAAACGTAAATAAGCGAACCATTTAAAGTTGAGGTTTGAAATAATTATATATCATCAAAAAGAATAGAGGGTGATCGGAGTTATGGCTAAAGATAATTTGACAGATCTACTGAGACAATTGGATGTCCAATCAACTCATGAGAAGCATGCTCAAGTTGAAGAAACTTGTAAGCAATTACTGGACAAAGGTTGTACTAATCCTGGTTCTATTTTAAAGCAGTATTTAATTGCATTGATTAAACAAGATAAATATTCAGCTGCATTGAATGGTTTGCGAATTTACAAGAGCATTGATGAGAGATATGCTAGCCAGACTAGATTAGAAAAGCTCTACATTTACTATAAGCTTGGCAATATAAAATTATTCGAGCAATTATACAGCACTATTATAACAGATGATATCGACAACCTTATGAAGAAAACAGATTTGCAATTGGCTAGTTTAAGAGGTATTTTGCACGTTAGAGCTCAATATTGTTATAAAAACGGTCATTATGATGAAGCCTTTAAATTATATCACTATCTAAGTAAACATAATTCTAATGGAACCGATAATAAGTTGGAATTGGAATGTAACGAAATCGTTCCATTAACCGTAAAGTCTTCCCTAGCAGATGGTATGGACATAACCATTCCATCTAAAGATTCAAGTTTCTCTTATGACCTTTTATTCAACGAATCAATGGTTCTAACAGCTAAAGGACAACTGAGAGAAAGTGTCGATCTTTTACATAAGGCTTTAGAAATGGCTAGCGCGGAAGGTTATGAAAATGATATTAATGCTATTAAACTGCAGTTAGCATATGTATACCAAATCTCAGGCGAAAATAAAAAGAGTAAGGAATTGATTGATTCACTATTAGAAACTTTAACCCCAGGCACTCCACTCTACCTAATAGCCACAAATAACAGAAAAGCCTTCCATGATTACTCTAAATATTCTACAAACTTTAATCTACTTATGAGAGAACTTGATGTTGAAAAGGTCACTTCTCTAGCTTTAAAAGATTTTACGAAAGAGCAATGGAATATTTTCAAGAATAACATAATGTTTTTACGGTTATTTAATGACAATAACATTCAACCAGGTTCTTCTATTTTATCGAATACTTTGAACAATTATCACAAGTTGATCAACAACATTTCATTAGAGGAATATAAAACACAGGCTAAGAAACTATACCACAAAGCGGTTACGATGGTCGAAAGTGGTGTTGAGGGTAGCGTTATTGGTTTTGTTTTGCTAGCCGTGCAGTTATTAGTGGTTGAAAAGCAATTAGATAATGCCATTCGATTATGCGAAACCTTTTTAAATAAGTCCTGGGATTTAACCCCGAATGCATTATATCAAAAACATAAGATAATAATATACATATTATTTGAATTGTACAAAGTCTCAGGTAGAAATAACTCGAAATCAATTTTATTAAAGAAGTTACAGACCGTTAGAACTAAAGATAAGGTCTCTGAAAGTATTGAATTCTGGAAGCATGTAGGCTTTCAATATTTGACCCTTGGTAAAAATGAAGAAGCTAAAGAAGTCCTGCAGTCGTTAGATTACGAAGATGATGTAATCAAGACCGTTCTAAAGGAAGGGACTTTTGACCTCAGTAAGAGTGCACGTTTAGTAGAAAACATTGATGTCAATGAACTTCTACAATTAAGTGTTAGTCCTTTTGAATCTAATAAAAAATCTTCAGCCAACGATAATGCTAATAAGGTTACCAAGAGTAAAAGGAAGACAGAGAAGAAGAAAAGAAAAGAGTTGAAACTAAGGAAGTTTCTAGCAACACATGAAACTACTGATAAGGTAGATCCTGAAAGATGGTTACCTCTGAAGGATAGAACCAGCTATAGACCAAAGAAAAAGCAATTAGCAAAACAAACTCAAGGTGGTGCAATGAGTAAAAAAACAGAACGCTCTCTTGATATAACCAAGAAAACTGCAAAGACAAAGAAGAACAAGAAAAGTCGTAAATAACTTGAGTGACAAAGTCACTTTTGATCTTATGATAAAAAAGATTATATTTAATCAGTGTGTAATAATATACAGTTAACGTTATTTAAAAGAAAATTTACATACAGTATTAGTATAGATTACCGTACAACTTTCTTACTTTGCTTTAACTTCAAATTGAATTGTATGGGAATATTTCGGGATTGTGTGATATTTTATAAAATGTGCTTTTCTTTGATTATTATGTTAATTCTTTCTTTTTTTCCTTTCTGGTAAAACTATGTGAATAACGTATCTTCATCTCTTAAATATTCACCAATATCGGCTTGTCTAAACGCAACAATTGCAGTTGGTTGAAGATTTCTTGCTTCGTTTGTACTCTTGGCACTAACACCGAATCCTAGTGGGATATCTTTCATAGAGAAAACAATAATACCGGCATGTTCTGGAATATCATCAGACATTTTACCAACATGAGCTTTTAAGACATGGTTACCATATAAAAATGGCATCTCACCATTTTGTTTGATCCATACCTTGTACTTAGCATGTTGAGCCATGACGGATAATGCTGTAATATGTAATCTAAATTTACCAGTTTTGGTGAATTTACCTAGACAAATACCTAATGACATTAGATTCTGTCTAGCAATACTAGTAGCTAGTTTTGCAACATTTTCTGGAACATAGTACACCCTATCTTTTTGTAATCTAAAGACATGTGGGTTTTCTTTATTGTCTACTAAATATGAGATATTTCTACCAATATAACCAGCTAATTTTTCAAATAAGACTTTTGTTTCTTCTTCTGTAAGTTGTCTCATTGCTCTTTAACCAGGATGTTTTATTTTCTGCCCTTCTCTCTTAATTGGAACAGTATATGTAAGTATGTAAAAAGTGTATTCATCTTACATTTCTTAACCTCATCGCAAGTTTCCAAAAATTTTCCAACTTTGATCGTATTGCACGATGATCATTTTATGTATAAATCTTTGGTGACAAGAATACGAACGATTCAAGCCAATACTACTAATACTGCTTAAGAATATTACTAAAATGGCAATAGCCCATTTTAATCTCTTAAATAGGTTATTTAACAATGGAAATATAGATATATTAGATCTTTGCATTACTAGGATATATTTACCATATTCTACGAGATACTAGAAGCAAAATTTTAGCTCATCTCATCGCCTAAAAATTTCAAATCTGAAAAATTTTAGTCAATTACAGCAGTATTTTAAAGAATTGATAGACTTTTGATTAGTGTTAAAAAAGTGTAAAAAGAGTAAGATAAAAGATTAATCATGTCTGAAGATAATTTAAAGCCTACTTTTGACGACCAACCTAGTGAAGATGTGTATAAGAGGGGTGCTCAACATAAGATGACTAAAGCAAGAAAGGCTGATTTTGAAGGTGAAGGTGACAACCGTCCGCCAAAGGAAAAGAAACAACGCACAGGCAGACCATTAGAGATTGATGCTAATGGTAACCCAATTCCAAAGGAGCCAAGATTACCAAAACGTAAAGTTGCTGTTATGGTCGGATACTGTGGTGCGGGTTATCATGGTATGCAGTACAATCCACCTAACCCAACAATCGAAGCTGCTTTATTTAAGGCTTTTGTTGATGCAGGCGCTATTTCTAAGGATAACTCAAATGATTTGAAAAAGAATGGTTTCATGAGAGCTGCTAGAACTGATAAAGGTGTTCATGCCGGTGGTAACTTGATCTCTTTAAAGATGATTATTGAAGATCCTAATATTAAGGATAAGATTAACAAACAATTACCTGAGGGTATTAGGGTTTGGGATATCGAGCGTGTTAACAAAGCTTTCGATTGTAGAAAAATGTGTAGTTCCCGTTGGTACGAATATCTATTACCAACTTACTCGTTAATTGGTCCAAAACCAAATTCTATCTTATTCAATGATTTGGAAAAGAGTAAGGTAGAATTACCTGGTGTTCTAGATGATGATATTGAATCTAAGGAGTTTTGGGAGAAGGTTGAAAAGGCAGCCAAGGATGTATTTACTAATGAAGAATTACAGCAGATTAGAGAGTACGTGCCACCTTCAAGAGATGAATTTACTGAAAACGAACTGTATCTAAAAGTCAAGAAGTACAAGCAAATAGAAAATGGTCTTCGTAGAGAATATCGTATTTCTGAAACAAAGTTGAACAAATTTCGTGATGCAATGAAACAATATGTTAATGCACATAACTTCCATAATTTTACTCAAGGTAAGGACTTCAAGGACTCTAGTGCTATTAGATTTATGAAGAAAATTACAGTATCTAAGCCATTTGTAATTGGTGATGCAAAAACCGAATGGGTTTCTATTAAGATTCACGGTCAATCATTTATGTTACATCAAATCCGTAAAATGATTTCCATGGCATGTTTGATTACTCGTTGTGGGACACCTGTTGAACGTATAACTCAAGCATACGGTCCTCAGAAAATCAATATTCCAAAAGCTCCTGCCTTGGGTTTATTATTAGAGGCACCAGTTTTTGATAGTTACAATGTCAGGTTAGAAAAATTTGGTTACAACGGTATTGATTTTAGTAAATACCAGGAAGAAATCGATGCTTTCAAAATGAAGCATATCTATGACAAAATTTACAAGGAAGAAGTTGATGAGAATGTCTTTAATGCCTTTTTTGCTTATATTGACAGTTTCAACAAGGTTACAGGTGCTCAAGGTGAAGAAACTGAAACTAAGAAAAATGATAACGTTCAAAAGAGTATTTTTGAGTTCTTGACCGCACAGGGTATTCCAGGTATGAATGCCAAAAATGCAGATGATCTTCCTGTCAAGGAACAAAAAAAGCCTAAAGAATCAAAAGAGGGTACCGAAACAGAAACTGTAATTGAATCAAAAACCGAAATGGAAGTCGAAGAAGTTACCACTCCTGCTGTATAATATGCGTATTAAAATATATTCGTACATAATTCTCTATAGAATATTTAGATGTTCTGTGCAATTAATTCAAAGTCACCATTCATAGTTACAAAAATAATTGTCTGATGCAATAGAAAATTAGACCCCACCTGAAAGCAAGTTTTCTAATCTTATAATCTCGTCCAAGGAACTAGCTTCCGATAGTTGCTTTTTAATCTTGTTTCTCTCTTCATCCGACATTTTACTGACAACTAAGTTCATTAGATCCATGTTTTTGTCTCTTGTATCTGGTTCCTCTGTGTATGTTTCCACTTCCGTCTCCTTAACAAGCGATTTTCCTTTTAAATTTTTGCTCTTCAGTTTCTCATCCTTTCCTACTTGAGAGAAATCCAATACCTCAAGCTGTGGTAAGATGTGGAGCACTTCTTTGCGATATCCTTCCAAATGACAGATTTGATTTCCTCTTAACGTAAGATTTCGAAGACTTTTTGGTGCTCCACGAAACCCCTGTAAGTCACTCATCTTCTTTAAACTATTATCCGCAAGGACAAGGTTGTGTAGGTTAGGAGGAAGTCTTGCACCATCAATTCTTATTATTCTATTACGGCCTAAGAGCAGTGTATGTATATCATTTCTGTTCTTTAAATTAGGCAATTCTCTTAATTCGTTATTTGTTAAATCAAGTACTTGAGTTGGTTTTGTTAGATGCTTTAAACTGGCCGGCATTGCAAATTCATCCGATTCCAATTGCATATCTCTTAACGATGTATATTTATCAATATCATGTTTACCGTTGAAATGGTCAACGTAATAACAGGGCGCATCAAATACCACACTAGGCGTAAACTTCATATTGTTTCTATTAGTTAAGGAAATTTCTGTTGATATAATAGATCTATATAGTCCTAAACTCTTTCTATAACACCTACTCCCTTCATATGTATGTTGCATGAAAAGTTTCAAAATGTGAAAAAAAAGCTCATTACATTAAGCATCGCTTAAAAAGATGCAAGAAGTGGAAAAACTTGGTAACTGTAAGAATCGAGTTACAGTAACACTGGTTTGTAGCAATATCGCGGTTATATAAGCCTTAAGTTATTTTGTACTTGAAAGATAAGATACCTTTTGCCATTACTCTTCTCTATTAAAGTAAGTAATTATTATAGCATATAATACAATAGATTCGGGTAAAATGGGATTTAATAAGAAAACTGTTGACTACTCACTTTATTTAGTGACTGACTCCACAATGTTACCGACAGGTACCACCTTGTATTCTCAAGTTGAAGCTGGTTTAAAGAATGGTGTTACTTTAGTTCAGATCCGTGAGAAAGAAGGTGAAACTAAAACATTCATTGAAGAAGGTTTAGAAATTAAGAAACTTTGTAACAAATACAATGTTCCATTGATCATAAATGATCGCATTGACGTTGCTCTAGCAATTGATGCAGATGGGGTACATGTTGGTCAGGATGATATGCCGATCCCAATGGTTAGAAAATTGGTTGGGCCAGATAAGATCGTTGGTTGGAGTGTTGGTAAAACATCTGAGGTTGAGACTTTAGCTGCTTGGGGTCCAGATATGGTTGATTATATCGGTATTGGTACTGTATTCCCAACTTTAACGAAGAAGAATCAAAAGAAAAGCCCAATGGGTCCTTTAGGTGCAGCCAAGATTCTCGAAACTTTGGAGGCCACTGGCGCCAACTGGTGTAGAACAGTTGCCATTGGTGGATTGCATCCAAATAACATAGAAAGAGTCCTGTACCAATGTACTACCGAAAATGGTAAAAGATCTCTGGATGGGATTTCTGTTGTAAGTGATATTATGGCAGCACCTGATGCAGGTGAAGCTACTAGAGTTTTACGTGGTTTATTAGACGGCAAGACCTTTAAGTTCATCGACTTAGACCAAAAATGCAAGAAGGTTACAATTGGTAGTATCAAAGATGTTATCTGTCAAACAGCTGCTACTCGTCCATTGGTTCAGCACATAACTAATAAAGTACATCAAAACTTCGGTGCCAATGTCACACTAGCATTGGGTTCTTCCCCTATTATGTCTGAGGTGGCATCTGAAGTAGCTGATTTAGCCGCAATCCCGAATGCAACGTTACTTGTAAACACAGGTACAGTTGCCCCATTAGACATGCTAAAAACCTCAATTGCTGCTTATAACCATAAGAAGAGACCAATTGTTTTCGATCCTGTTGGATACAGTGCAACATCTACCAGACTAGTTTTAAACGACTCTCTGTTATCATATGGACAATATACATGTGTTAAAGGTAATGCTGGTGAAATTTTGTCGCTAGCAAACTTAAACACAGGCAAGATGAAAGGTGTAGACGCCGGTGACAGTTCCATTGACAACGCTCTACTTGCTCGTGCTACTAGGATTGTTGCATTCAGATACAGGACTATTGCAGTCTGTACAGGTGAATATGATTTTATTGCAGATGGTACTCTTGATGGAGAATACAAATTATCTGATGGTGTGAACGTTACCCCTCAAGAATTACCATGTGTTGTTATTCAGAATGGCCCAATTCCAATAATGGGCGATATTACAGCAAGTGGGTGTTCTTTAGGTTCTACAATTGCCTGTTTGCTTGGTGGTTTAGGTCCAAATGGCAATGCTTTTGATGCCATTGTTGCTGCTGTATTACTTTACAAGTCAGCTGGTAAGTTAGCTTCTACCCGTGCCAAAGGCAGTGGTAGTTTCCATGTTGAGCTAATTGATGCCCTATATCAACTATTCCGCGAAAATAATCCAGAAACGTGGACAGCTGAAATGAGTTTACTTTGAAGATAGCATTGCAAGCAAATCTGTATAACGAATATGTCGACATATATTGATTATTATTTCAACATTCAGCAAGGAGTTTACATCATTAACTTAAGCTTTAATCTTAGCATAAAACATATGAAAATGTAGTAATTGTAGAATATTTGAATTATGATATATTCGAAATAAGATGAAACTACATATGTACGTATTATTTTGTAGTTTAAATAAATAAATAAATATTAACAGGATCAATTTGTGTAAGAAAGGCTACTCTTTTCACTTGGCAATAGCACACCACTTTTTTCTAAACTAGAATATTTGTCAATAACTTTCTTCCTTATAGCTTCTTCTTCTATAGGTGACAATTTTTTTACAGTTTCATTAACAGGAACAAATTTAAATTTACCTAGAGCAAATTCCCTATCTGACATCATTCCCATGACATATATTTGTGAACGAATATATTTGACAACAGTTTCTAAATGAGATAAATCGATATTCTTTCTTCCGCCAAATAAATTTCTCCATACAGCAGCAGCTAATGTCACATCATCTGTAAAAAACCCTTCATCATAAGCAAATACAGCACCTTTTAATTGTGTATTAAAATCTTTTAAATATTGATCTACAATTCGACCTGAGCGAACATTCATTTCCTCATACAATCTTAGTTCAATGTCACTAAAAGTCCTATCAACGAGTTTTTGTTGGTAGTTTCTGCCATATTTAAATGGCATCGCTCTCATTCTTACAAAAAGCATCCATTCGTGCAAAATTGTGATTTGATACCATTGTGAGAATGTCCTTGGTAATTTTAACTCTTCATAAAACAATTTGGCAGAATCTGATAATGGTTCGTCCTCATACTGTAGACCTTGCTCTTTGCAAATAGAATAATAATAAGAACCAGCAACAGGACCAGCTCTAACTTTATCCATATCAAGGCGGAACGTACTAACAACAAACTCACCTAGTGCCTCCTTCCATTTAGGTAGTTTATAATTTTTTGATTCATATTTCGAATGGGCTAGTGGAAATTCACTTCTCTTTACCTGTTGAGTAGTCTTGACTTTGTTTCTGAGAGCTGTAGTAGTTGAAATACCTGCTCTTAATCTAACACTGCCCAAACTTCGGACTATTAATGGCGATGTACGTTGTGTCACTGGCAGCATTATCTTACTATAATTGCGGTTCTAAATTAGGTGTATATATATATATTGTTCCCCTTATAAATCTATAGATCAATAAAACTTCTTGGAAGTGATCAGTTCAAGTATCTACCTGTCTGTTGTTTTGTTACAAATTTCATAAACTATTGTCAATTCCCCTGAACTTCAAAAAATGCTTTTCATGAAAAAGGATTATGTGGCGCTAGCATATAGATGAAATTTAATACTGATACGTTATCTTTCCAATAATAAATACGTCAAGGATATATATGCAACAAATGTTCCAATACATATGTTTAATGCCATTTCCTGGTAGTATATGAAACAATTCTAACATACGGGAAAAAGCATTAATGTTTTGTTCTGCAACATCATGTTCCAAAATTGCTAGTGGTAAAAAATATTAGTAGGTAAAATTGTTCGAAGTAAGAAATATTAAAAGCATACTGTTTAATAAGAATTATTCATTTTCAATCTAAATTAATCTTAAATCCAGCTTTATCCTACCTTTGTAGTTTAAAAGTCAATATCTATTTACAATTAAACAATATAAAAACCCAGTATTAAGAAGAAAAGACACAACTGGACGTATCGCAATTCACTTATTTAATATAATGCTACTAAAGAATAGGTGAAAGAAGTAACAACTTGATACAAGTGCTATTGTCATTATCTTTGAGTAGGGACATTAAATTACAGCCCTAATAAACCCTAAGTTTGTCATGCCGATGCCTGAAAATTTTCGATTTAAAAAATTTAGCTCATCTCAAAATGAAATGAAAAGAGATGGTTTGTAATCAGTTTACAGACACTAGAAAAAGAGAAAGAAGACAATATCTTTAGGTGGCTATGGAACAATCAAACAAAGCTCATCGTAAGACTAAAGATAAGTCTACAGCCAAGAAGAAGCTGCATACGCAGGGCCATAATGCCAAAGCATTTGCAGTTTCCGCTCCAGGTAAAATGGCTAAGCAGATGCAAAGATCTAGTGATGTTAATGAAAGAAAATTACACGTTCCAATGGTTGATCGTACTCCTGATGATGACCCACCTCCAGTTATAATTGGTGTTGTAGGACCTCCTGGTACCGGTAAGACAACTTTAATTAAGTCCTTGGTTAGAAGAATGACCAAAACTTCTCTATCTGAAATCAATGGGCCAATAACTGTCGTCTCCGGTAAACATAGACGTGTTACATTCTTAGAATGCCCAGCTGATGATTTAAATGCAATGATAGACGTTGCTAAAATTTCGGATCTGGTTCTTTTAATGATGGATGGTAATTTTGGTTTTGAAATGGAAACAATGGAATTCCTAAATATTGCCCAACACCATGGTATGCCAAGAGTTCTTGGTGTCGCTACTCATTTAGATTTATTCAAATCTCAATCAACTTTAAGAGCATCGAAGAAACGATTAAAGCATAGATTTTGGACAGAAGTCTACCAAGGTGCTAAATTGTTCTATCTTTCTGGTGTGCTTAACGGAAGATACCCTGATAGAGAAATTTTAAACCTGTGTAGATTTATTTCGGTTATGAAGTTTAGACCATTGAAATGGAGAAATGAACATCCATATATGTTAGCTGATCGTATCACTGATTTAACTCATCCTGAATTAATTGAAACTCAGGGTGCTCAGGTTGACAGAAAAGTCGCACTATATGGTTACCTACATGGTACTCCCTTACCTTCTACACCGGGTGCTAGAGTTCATATTGCAGGTGTTGGTGATTTTGCAATCTCTCAAGTTGAAAAGCTTCCAGATCCTTGCCCAACTCCAGGTTATCAGCAAAAGCTAGATGATTATGAAAGAGAGAAGATGAAGGAAGAAGGGACCACCACCACTACAACTAGAAGACGTAAGAGATTAGATGACAAAGATAAGTTAATTTATGCTCCAATGTCTGATGTAGGTGGTATCATGATGGACAAGGATGCTGTTTACATCGATGTCGGAAAGAAGAAAGACAGTCTAAGTTTTGTTCCAGGTCAAGAAAAAGGAGAAGGTGAAAAGTTGGTTACTAGCCTTCAGTCAGCTGAAAAGAGTATTGCAGAGAAGTTTGATGGTGTCGGTTTACAGATTTTCAGTAACAGTGCTGAAGTACATGACGTAGAAGAAAATCAAGATGAGGAGATAGACACCGTTAAAGATACTGGGAGATCATCATTAAGACGTCCTAAAGTATACGGTAAATCCATCCAAGAAGCAGATGATTCCATTGATAATTTACCAAGTGAGGATGAGGGTGATAACCTTGATGACGAAGAACCTAAGTTAGTAGAAGTTGATTTTGGGGGAAATGATTCAGGAGAAAAAGTGACTGCTGAAACTGATTCTGAATTCGAGTTAAGTGATGATGAAAACACATGGGGTGTTAATACTGCTCAAAAGTTAGGTGGTGAGATTAACCACAAAAGAAAATGGGACATAGGTAAACTAATCTACATGGATAACATATCTCCTGAAGATTGTATTAAAAGGTGGAGAGGTGAAGATGAGGCCGATGATGATGAAGAAGAAGAAAGTGATATAGAGAAAGAAGACGAAGAATTTTTCCAGAAAAAACAGGGTACTATTGATGCTGATAATAAGTATAAGGCAGATTTAGAAAAATTCATTCCATATTTCGAAACCTTTGATACTCTCGCTAAAAAATGGGCGAATGTCAATTCATTAAACAACAGATTCATTGGAAAATCGAGAGTAAATGAATCTAAAGATACTTCGGATGGCAATAATGACGAAGATGAAGTCTTTGGTGATTTTGAAGATTTGGAGGCTGAAGATGAAAATAATGGAGGTACCGATGATGGTATGAATCAGAAAGAGGAAGAAGACCAAGGCAACGAAAGTGACGATTCTTTTGCTGATTTTGAAAAAGAGGAGAAGAAAGATTTAACTATGGATGAAGAACGTGCTTTGAATGCCTCCAAAAAGGAAAAGTTACGTTTACAATTTGAATTAGAAGAAGGTGACAATTTCAAGGAGGATGATCCAGATAATGAATACGATACATGGTATGAATTACAAAAGGCTAAGATGGCTAAACAACTAGAAATTAACAAGAATGAATTTGATGATATGACAGAAGTTCAGCGTCAAAAGATCGAAGGTTATAAAGCTGGTTCATATGTTCGTATTGTATTCGAAAAAGTCCCAATGGAATTCATCGAAAATTTTGATCCAAAATTTCCTGTGATCATGGGTGGTTTATTACCTACTGAATTGAAATTTGGGATCTTAAATGCAAGATTGAGAAGACATCGTTGGCACAAGAAGATCTTAAAGACTAATGATCCATTAGTCTTATCTCTTGGGTGGAGACGATTCCAGACATTACCAATTTACACAACTAGTGACTCGAGAACTAGAACAAGAATGTTGAAATACACTCCTGAGCATACTTTCTGTACTGCAAGTTTCTATGGTCCGCTTTGCGCACCTAATACACCTTTCTGCGGTGTTCAGATTGTTGCCAACAGTGATACAACTGGTGGTTTCAGAATTGCTGCGACTGGTATTATCGAAGAAATTGATGTGAATGTTGAAATTGTTAAGAAATTGAAATTAGTTGGTTATCCGTATAAGATCTTCAAGAATACGGCATTTATAAAGGACATGTTCACAAGTGCAATGGAAGTTGCCCGTTTTGAAGGTGCACAAATTAAAACAGTTTCTGGTATTCGTGGTGAAATTAAGCGTGCATTATCTAAACCAGAAGGTACTTTCAGAGCTGCTTTTGAAGATAAAATTTTAATGAGCGATATTGTTATCTTAAGATCTTGGTATCCAGTTCCAATCAAAAGGTTCTACAACCCTGTTACTTCTTTACTATTGAGCGAAAAGAAGGAATGGAAGGGTGTTAGATTGACAGGTCAAATTAGAGCAGCGATGAATCTTGCCACACCAACCAACGGTGATAGTAATTACAAGAAGGT
>PPOM03000296.1:68567-85553 GCA_003708925.3 Kazachstania martiniae
AGTTAGCCTTTTCCAATGTACTTGCATTCTTATAAAATGTTTCAATGTACTTAGTTGAAGCGTACAGTTGCTCAAAAATGTTGTTAAAATCGGAAATCATTTCAAAGTAAGTATCTAATCTCTCTTTTAAATCAATGCATGCCAAGAATTTGAATTTGTGAGAAACGGTGATCGGCAGAACTATAGTCGTAAAATCCAAAAAATGTAATAAGCGACTGTAAGACTCTTCAGAAATTCCATCTGTAACATCTTTCTTCAAAACGTCCAATTGTTTTAAAACCAGACTCCAAGATTTAGAAATTACCGGTTTATTCAATTGAAAATATAATGCGTTAGATAATGGTGTCATTAATAAAAGATGATCTTTAAAATCTGATTTTAAAGCATCTTTGTATTTCATCTTAAAGGTCACCATGTTATTGTGAATGGAGTCAAATTTATTCGTAATTGAATTATAATTGTTTTGTAACTCAGATCCAGATATATTTCTTAAAATAGTAACTTCATCGTACACAGTAATGGCTGATTTCCAAATACGTTCTCCAGGCTTAGCCGAACCACTATTGATCTCGCATCTTCTTAGTGCATCAAATGTAATAATGACAGTATTCCTAATTTCCTTCATATCAGAAATCTTTGCAAGACATCCAACCCCCGATTCTAAAGATTCTGACGACAACAAACATATGTACTTGACAAAATTGTCTTTTCCTTTATATTCTTCCTTGACATCAGTATGTGATTTAATGTTAAATAAATTAAACTTTTCATTAGAAAATAGATCATTAAGTTTACTAAAATCTTCAATCCCATTATTCTTGTAATAATTCATTATAGAATCCGTTAACATTTTAGGGAATGCAATATCATATCTCACCCCTGGCAATACGACTAATGAACGTACATGATCTAATAACAAACAAGGTATACCCTGTTGTTCAGTCTTTGTGTCTTTTCTATTAAAAAACATCTCAATGTTTTACTTAAATTTTCTTGAGTTTATACAAGTTATATATTTGGTAAAAGGTTTATATATTGAACAACCAGGCAACTATATATTACATATTTCAAGCTTATGCATCAAATACGTAATTTTGTTCCGCACTGTGAAAATTGGCGCGCCACTTCACAATGCTAGAAAATAATTTGGTGGGTGGATGGCCTTTAACTTACCTGACACCCATTATAAATATATATTACTGATGATTCTGTTAGTTAGGTCAGTTCCTCATTCAGTTGGATCGTTTAATATTGTTGATATTTGCTGCACTTCATATGTATAATAAATACTCATATATTTTCTAAGTTTGCTGCTAAGCTTCAATTGTCTTTTTCTTTGAGAGCATTCTTGAAAACGAAAGAAAGATAGGATTTTTTGTTCGAAAGTAATTCTTTTATCTTGTGTACGACTAGGGTCCTGAGATAAGAGTACTTCATCAATTGAAGGAATTAGATTATAGAAATTATGTTGAGGTACGTGTAAATCTTGCACATTTATAATTGTCATTATCGTTGTAGTTACCTCTTTTAAGCCTCATATTAAGTTATAAAGCCAAAATGGCAAGACGTTTTTGAAATAGCCCTATATACTATTGAAATATATATTACAGGCTTATAAATTTTTGAGTGATTGGTTTATCCTAAAGTTAAGGAAAGAACCCTTAATAGCAAATATTTTTATTTTGACGCTCTTTAAACTAATAGAATCTATTTATATCAAAAAATAAACTAAAAAATTAGAATATACGGTTGTGTAATGAGATTAGAAGAGAAATATTCTAACTTGAACATGTTCCCTGCTGCATAAATTTATATCGTTCTACCTCCAAGGGATGGCCTAAGTTGGCCCACCTATTAACAACCTCAGGCACTAATGAATCATCCCATTGTGTTGGATCATACGGATTTGAGCTCATCAAATGTAATTTCCTTAACAAAGAAGAATCTAATTCTGAGTTGGGATCATCAAGTTTATCCTTTTGGGCTTCAGTTAAACTGTCTATTACTTCATCAAAAATCCAACTTCTTGGTGTAAATATTGGGTTTACCTTAGACGCTATTTCATGTCTTTCGGCATGACTACCTGCTAACTTCATGAATGATACAGTCCATGTATATATGTCTTCTATCAACTCTACTAAAAGTCTGGTTTCTCCTTGGTCATGCCTATGTCCTAATTTGCTACCTTGAAATTCTATCAAATTGTTAATCTCATTCTGGTTAAAAAAAATTTCTGCATACTGTCTATCTAGTCTCATCAACCCTTCCTTGGAATTGTCAAGAAACGTCCCGTTATATCGTTGGAAGTTTGTAAAGAAATTGTTGTAATCAATTTTAGTTTTCTGTAATAATTTCAATAGAGGTTCAATAATAACATCACAGAATTCTTTCACATTTATGCTATTTTGTCTAGCTGTAGCATCTGTTAGCTGTGAATTTTCATTCAATTCTAATTTCAGCCCCAGGCGCCGAGATATTAGAGAGGCATATTCACAAGTAAATCTATATTTGTATTCATTACCAGCATATTTAATTAGGGTATTGGCACGCCTAATCAACTTCTCCTCTGTAGATTTACTTAACTTTTCATAACCATTACGAAGAACCTCATCGATTAGCTTACTTCCAGAACCAATTAAAATAGATATAGACTGTGCAAATTGT
Source organism: Kazachstania martiniae (assembly GCA_003708925.3). Classification (NCBI taxonomy): domain Eukaryota; kingdom Fungi; phylum Ascomycota; class Saccharomycetes; order Saccharomycetales; family Saccharomycetaceae; genus Kazachstania; species Kazachstania martiniae. The sequence goes on from PPOM03000296.1 coordinate 71,232, forward strand.
GCCAAATTCCACCAAATGACATCAGGTTGGTTAGCAAAGCAATATCTACTCAATGCATCGTCGTGGTTAGGTGTAAAATTTGGATCAAATCTATCCATAAAACTGAATGGTCCAAAGTCAATTGAAAGCCCCATTATCGAAGTATTATCAGTATTGAGAACACCATTTAAAAACCCATAAGCCTGCCAATATGCAACACACTTTGCATTCAAATTTACGACATGCCGATAAAATAGGTCATATTTACTAATATCTGTTATATTGTGATCAATGGCTGGAATGTCCTCCGAAGTTTGCTCACTGATGTTGTCAGGAAAGAAATCAGATTTGAATATGTTAATATCTATCTCTCTAGGAAACAATTTACCGTTGTCGAAAACATCTTCAATGCAAAAGTCACTCAATTTAATTAGACCTTCTAAATTTGGCCGCCATCTTAATAAGTCAAAATTTCCAAGCCTGATCCAAGTCGGTGAAAATCTACATACAACAGCGCATGGCTCCAATTTTGACCTCATCGCTTTTGTTCCCGGCAATTGGGTTAATTGAACAGCTCTTGTCGAGGGTATACCAATATGATAAAGAGATTCACTAATAATGAATTCCCTAATACTTGATCGTAGAATAGCTTTTCCATCAGCAAATCTTGAAAATGGTGTGGTACCACTTCCTTTTAATTGAATAGTCTGATAATTACCCTTCTTATCCTTAATGTCAAACAAGTTGACGATGCGGCCATCACCTAACTGTCCTGCAAATTCTCCAAATTGGAAACCGGCATATGCAATGCTGTATGGGAATATCTGATCATCAATATACACTTTCTTGCCACAGAAAAACTCAATTAAATTAGAGTCTTGAGCTAGATTCAGATCGGCTAATGCCTGCTTTGAAGTTATTAGTGGCCTATAATTAGGTCTTTCCACTGGTAAATTATATGCAAAATGAGAACCTTTAGAGACCAATCTAGCAGTATGTAAAACCTTTTCCCGTTGAGGATCATCCTTATGGTATTTTTCTACGAACGTTTTTGATTCTCTCACAGATGTGAGAAGTTGGTCTGGTTTTAACTTTCTAATAAACCTTGATGTACCAGTAGTTTTTAAAGCATTTACAATGGTTTGTTGTTCTGGCATTTATTTTTCCTTGTTATTTGAACTGGATTTTAAAAGGTGTACTTTATTATATCCTTTTTCTACAAAAACGACGTGATTCGATTACAGTTCGTCAAGGTATAATTTAATTTACTTATAAGTATTTTTCAATTGATGACCAATAAAAAGTTATAAAATTAATACGACCAAATTTTCTTCTAGAAAAATATTCAGTGTTGTAATTCAATATTGTAATTCAATGTTGTAATTCTAAACTTGCTTCAGTCCCAGTAAACTGTCCATTTCAGCTCAATATTTGCCCTGTTAAAGCGATGCCTTGAAACCCTTGAAACATTTAATCTATGAAATTACATAGTAGTTGTTGACCAAATTTTTTTTTAAAAGAAAGACTTAAGGGCAAGAGGAAGTATTAATATGGCAGATTGGAATCTTTTTTTTTAAGTTTCTATGCACTGCATCTAGATTAAATGAAATACCAATTTTTAATTTAACAAAAACGCCTTTCAAACCTTGTGTCTCATATCCTTAATTCAAGGGCGAGTAACAATGATCCCTAACACCATTTCTTTACATTGCTACTAATGAAGAAATAATAGAAAATGCTAGGTTCACGTTTAGAAGAACATATAAGTGTTAACCTCAATAGCAGCAAATGCAAAAGGTTCTCAAACATAGCCAGAACTAGATTTAAATGGATTATTCTTAAGGAAAGTTCTAAAGAATGACGTTTCAGCATATTTAATCAATTAATTAATTAAATTAACATAATAAGATAATGGTGATTCATTAACAACGTGTTTAAGGGTTGATTTTAAAAAGGCATGCTTCCTATACTATATATTGATAATAAAGGGTTGATTCTACTTCTTTATCATTTCAGGCTTCAATTAATCATATAAAAGGCCTAATAAATTTCAAACATAATTACTATTTTCGTTTAATAACTATTAACTACTCAGTCAATATCAACTAACTGTATATTTCAGCTAAGATCTTACAAAATGTCTAATCTATTAAACAAATTCTCTGAAAAGTTACATCACAACGATGATGATAACCAACAACAACAACAAAGAGGTTCTAGACAACAAAGAGGTCAAGATACACAACCAAGCTCCTGGGGAATGAATGATGATGATTCAAATGATAATTATGGAAATGATAACAACGGTTTAAGAATGGGTCAAGATACATCTTACAGTGGTACCAACCGTCAACAGAACTTTGGGAACGACGATGATTTTGGTCAAAACCTTCAACAACAGAACCGCCAGCAACAACAAGGTGGCTACAGTAGAGGAATGGGAGGTAATGACAAGCTAAACGATGATTTCAATGATGATGACGACGATAATATGATGTCCGGGCAGAGAGGAAAGATGAGTGGCAGAAGAAACCAAGGTAACCAAGGTAATTTAGGTAACCGGGAAAATTGGTGAGTTTCAGGCATTAATCGAATACTGGTTTATTGATGCTCGTCACACCCCCATTCTAAGAAATGAGGGTCCGCTTTTTTTCCAATTATATAGTTCCTCTAACGATTAGTTTCTCTTAAGTTTTTTTTTATTATCGATTTATATGATTTTAAGTACAGTTTAATTATCAATTATCTATATTATCGCCTTTTTATTATCTTCTACAGTTTATTAGAGCCATTACAATCTAAAACTCGCTTTCTCATCTTCAATCCTTCTTTAAATCATTTCCCGAAACACAAGCACATTAGAGGTTACCAGGAACTATTATATAAAGAGAACGAAGGTGCAACCGAAAAGATTATCCAAGTATTATATACACAATAATTAGGTGGGATGTTAAGAATAAATAATCCGTATATGTTTTCAAGAGTAAGGATTACTGGTTACAAAATTGCGCCATCTCAAACACTAAGGATACAATCAAGATTTCATTTTCACACACATTCAGTAAGATTAAATGACAAAAGGCATAAAAACAGTCAGAATAATGATGTCAATGATCATGACCATATCCATCTGATGCAATCAGAGACTGAAAAAAATGATTCGTTTGTCCCAAATGGTGAACGTCATGCCATGCACCTCCAGACTGTTCAACATAAACATACCCATTCACATACTGAAAGTAATCCATTGCTGGTATTGAGTTTAAAGGAGATTAAGCAAAACCCAGGTGTAAGAATCACATGGATCGGACTTGGAAGTAATGTTGCAATTGCAGCTGGTAAATTTGTTGGTGGTATTGTTTTTCATTCACAGGCATTGTTAGCGGATTCGATTCATGCTTTGAGTGATTTAGTATCAGATGTTCTGACATTATTCTCTGTTGGCTTATCATCTGGAAGTGCAACAAAGGAGTTTCCTTATGGTCAAGGTAAAATTGAAACTGTTGGTTCCTTAGCTGTTTCTACTATTTTGGCAATGGCTGGGGTATCTATCGGTTGGGGTTCGCTTTGCGCGATTGTAGGACCAATTATACCACATACGATTGTTGAGATGGTTGCTGGGCTTATGAGTTCTCACTCTCATTCACATACACATGGTACTATTGAGGGAGTGACTAATATTAATGCTGCATGGATTGCAGCTGGGTCTATTGTAGTTAAAGAATGGATTTTTCAAGCTACAAAAAGCATTGCTATAAAAACAAATTCTAACGTATTGATGGCTAATGCATGGCATCATAGGGTAGACTCATTGACGTCATTTGTTGCATTAATTGCTATTACCTCAAGTTATTTCTTTAATGTACAATGTTTAGATGATATCGGTGGACTAATTGTTTCTGCCTTAATTATAAAAACTGGTGGAGAAGGAATGGTCCAGTCAATCAAAGAATTAATAGATCAGTCTGTACCTCATAATGATCCCCGTTATATTCAAGTCGAAAACTTGTTGAATGATAGTTTAAAAAAATTGGTCTCTAATAATAATTCCGATAAGCCATACGAGGTGAAGGAACTCATCGTTTTATCATCAGGTCCAAACTTAAGATTAAGCACTGTATTAAAAGTACCAACTCAAAAGTGGGATAATACATTAACAATCAAAGAAGCTGAGAATGTTTCTCAATATTTACGAAATATTGTTAAGAAGAATATAACTAATATGAAGAAAGTAGAAGTGGAATTTATTTCAGATATTAACAATACAAGTAACAAAGCAGATTATAGTCATGCCCACAAACATACACATATTCAAAAATAATAGACAACAACATTATGAGGATCTCATTAGTAAGTAGTTTTGTACATACATAGATCGACTAAAAGAATTCATTCACCTTTGATATCCTTAATTTTGCATGTTTTTTTGGTAGCTTTAATTTTTCGGTTTATTTACATTTCCTTCGAAAAAGTGAAAAGTTATTAAATCCAATAATACTACTAATTCCTTATTCACCTAATTAATAAAAGTCATAGAACTGTTTAAACTCAGAAGAAGTATGCATTTGATACAAATAGTTAAGGGTACAGATTTGAGTGTTATAGTGGCGACGTTAGTGATTGCTGCACTTGTTGCTATATATTTAATTGTATTTTTATTGTCACACACACCAAGAAAAGCATACCCAGAAGAAAAAGAATTTTTAACTATTGATGAAAATAACAAGATTATCAGGGCCCCAGTTCCTACTAAATCTGAGGATGGCATTATTTTATCCGTTGTTGTTCCAAGTTATAATGAAACTGGAAGAATCCTAAATATGTTAGACGAAACCATAAAATACCTAAGGTCAAACTTTTCTGATAAGTGGGAGGTTGTCATTGTGGATGATGGTTCGAAAGACGGTACAAGTGATTACTGCCTGAACCTATCCCACGAAAAGTATGCTTTAAAACCTGGTCAATTACGCGTAATTAAATTTACTAAAAATAGAGGTAAAGGTGGTGCAGTCCGTGAGGGTATGTTACATATTCGTGGTCAGTATGGTTTGTTTGCCGATGCTGATGGTGCAAGTAAGTTCTCTGATGTTGCAAAATTAATCGATGCTGTCAAGTCTTTAGAAAAAGGTAAAGATGGTAGTACTCTTCCTGCAATCGCGCTTGGCTCAAGAGCTCATATGGTTAATACTGATGCAGTTATTAAGAGATCCATCATCAGAAATTGTCTGATGTATGGATTCCACACATTGGTTTTTGTTTTTGGTATAAGATCAATTAAGGATACACAATGCGGCTTTAAGTTATTTAACAGAGAAGCTGCTAGTCTTATTTTCCCATATATGCATACTGAAGGTTGGATATTTGACGTTGAAATTTTACTGTTAGCTTTCAAGAAGAATATTAAAGTTAGTGAGGTTCAGATCTCATGGCATGAAGTAGGTGGTTCCAAGATGGATCTGGCAATTGATAGTCTTATGATGGCCAAGGATTTAATTGTTATCAGAATGGCTTACATTTTTGGTATCTACAATGCGAACACTAAGTGTTAAAGTAAAATGCATATCACTTCATCTTGCATATGTGTAACTTACTAGTTACTACTTAGAAAATTGTTAATATAGATGTTTATATATTTGTATAATATTTTATGGAATATTAGGTTTCTTGCAATAGTGGGCAGAAATGAAAATAGAGAAAATATGGTATGAGTACAGAGAAACATGAATAAGGTTTCGCCATTATAGTTACAATTTTTTTATAGCTTTCAATTTATAGAAATGCTTTATTTTTTTTGACCTTCAAAAATATCATAAGATAAAGAAGATAGCTTCCTTCTGATGATTGTACCGTTATTTAGAAATGTTCTAATAACGGAAGCATACTCTTTGCTATCGTGAGCAATATTATTGAAAGCACTCAATAGAGCCTGTGTATTTATTTCTAATTCAATTTCATGAGTAGTCTCTATATGCTTGCCTTTGACACCTTGGTTATGATTTTGAACTTTCGTTATATCGATCCTCGCACATGAGTCGTTGTGAATGTAACTAATACGATCCTTCGTTCTTTCACTGATTGGAGTTTGGGATAAGAATTTTTCTGGTGGATCATTTTCAGGAACTGGTAATTCTAAGTTCAGTGAAATTTTCACATCGTAACTGTCCTTTGGAGAGTATAATAAAAGCTGTGCTACTTTTCTCTTTTCTATAAAGTCACCGATACGTCCAGTTTTTACATCAGTGCTCATTCTTAAAAATCTTGGCCTCTGAGTGGTTAACCCAACTCTATAAACGGAATCCTTAGTTAACGATTCAATAACACTGAATTTACCCGAGTTCTCACTTAAATCACTCACATTATGAATGTATTTATTCAATTCAGTGAATAAAACCTCATCGATATTGGGAGTCAAATGAGCATCTAATTCTGTGTAAACGGCCTGCGATGAAATCGGCGGTGAGATACGGTCTGGGCCCTTAGCATCCTTTATAAGACCAAACTTCATTTCTAGTTCAATGAACTGTCTTACATCAGGTGGAATAGAATATATTGTAGCATAAATCCAATCTTGAACAGATTTGGTCAAATCATCATCAGGTATTATATTTAAAAAGGAGGAGTCAATCTTAAAATCTTTAGTATCGATGTTTTGCAAAGCATTGACTGTTGGTTTCCATTTCTGTGCCCAAATCGGAACATTTTTATACTTGTTAGGTTTGGAGCTAGTTGAAATTTCACCAAGAACTTGAAGGTCCTTTTTGACGTTATTTCTTTTAGATACGGACGATGTCTTTTCTTCAAAAATTTTGGTAACAGAGTCATCTTCCTTGACCGTGCGTTGTTTTGTGTCATTTAATTTAATAGAGTCTTTTGCTGCTGTTTTCACAGCGTCTGGAATTGTATCCTCTTTTTGTTCAAGCTTCACATCTTTGTTTAAATCCTTTTTGGAATCTGCTCTTTTCGCAGGTGTTGGTCTCTTTTTTGGTGAATCTTTATCCTGTTTATCGTAATCAAATGTCATCCCGTTGTCAAAGTTAACTTCACCGCCTGTACCCAGTTCGTCATCTGTGTCTGTTTCATCATCATCATTTCGTTCATTACTTGCTTGTCTAGATCCATCCGTTGAAACAGAGTCCGAACCAGCAGTATTTGGAGCACTGATAGGCTTATCATCGTTTAAAATCGATATATTCATCGATGGGGTTGCCATTTTGTTTGCCGGTATGCTTGGGGAGTTAGAATTAGTGTGCACTGTCGAAACAGCGGCGACATTATCCGCCGGTAGATTATCCTCACCCATTTTTTGTAATTTCATTTTATCATTCTCATCATGGTTGACAAGGTCATCCAGTGATAGTGCTCTTTTGGTCATTACTCAATTGCTGCTAATTTCCTCTATTCTATGGTTATCTTTACTGTCTAGTGAAGCAAGGTTGTTTTATAAAACGCATTTTAAAATCCCAACCTCTCTAATTACTTTTTCACGAAAAGAGAAGACATCATATATCACGGCAGTAAAGGTCGTCGGGTAATGTGATACATACGGCTCATCCAATGCAACGCTCTCTATAGGCTTTTCCCTCCCAAAGAAGTAAAGAGAAAAGCCTCATCAATTACTTCATATATCTTTATATGTCTTTGCAAGTAATGTCCTTGCTTTCTTCTTCACAAACGTTACTGGTGAAGACTACAACACAGATATTAGCAACTATCTCGCCGTAAATTGACAAAACTGTACCTGTTCCGCTGGGTCATACAAAATGTTTTATGGTAAGCCCATGGTTTACACGACAAAACTGTACTTCAGAATATATTTCCTGTACTCTTCTTCCTTCTAGCTCACATATAATGGACCCTTCCTTTTTGATTTCACCCCTCAATTGGGTAGCACCCAATAATAGCAAGTAAAGAACGACCCAAAAATATAAAGTAAAAGAATATATAATAACACACCAGCTTATATACCGTTCATATTCACATTGCCCGCCTATCTAAAACAGCCGCCAACGTCATTAGCCGCGCATGCAGAAATAGAAAATGCTCACCTAACCCCATATGCACATATATAAGGAAACACAAAATATCTTTCCTTAACCACATACAAGGAATGATTACTATCCTTCTTCAAAGAAAAAAAGACAAGTTAATAAAGTCTTTTATAGTTGTTTAGTAGATATGCTTACATTATTCATTGATATTGCTTTATGTACCATATATAAAAGTCTATGTAAGTAGAAATTTCATACTGTACTTCAGTTTACTATCATTATTGTCATTATTATTTGTTGGAGCAGTGTGACTACCACTACTATTACTATTGGTGTTGTTGGCAACCATTAACGGCACTCCGCTGTTCTGGACTCCGCCAACCGGCAGCATTGTCATGGGAACATGTTGTGAACTTCTATTATACATTGTGGGGGGCATACTACTACCTTCGAAATATTGCCTTGTCCCCGTTGCAGCTGGAGGAGACATATAGTAAGAAACATTCGGTGTCATTATATTTGATTGCACGGCATTGTTACCGTTGTAGGCGGGGCTCAATGGAGAAAACAAAAGATTATCATTAGCTCTGTAAGTATTGTATGTAGTACGAGGTGGCGTAAGAACAGAAACTGGTACCATTGTAATAGGCATTGTATTCCCTCCTGCATTAGTCCCCACTGGTACCGGATTAACCACCGGACTATTTAGTGCTACTTTATAATTCTTACCGTGAACGGAATCTTTATGCTGTTTAAGATTATCAATCCTACTAAAAAACTTCATGCAAAGAGAACATTGAAATGGCTTCTCACCAGTATGTTTTCTTATATGTCTTGCTAAATGCTCTGCTCTTGTAAACGGCATGGCACAATCACCATAACCATGGCAAACGAACGCCTTCTTTTCTTTAAACGTCTTTTTTTTATTAATTGATTTCATGTTATGAGGTATTTAGTAGTTATACAAAAATAATCTACCAAATATGAGATGACAGGGCACGGCAACTTCAACTCGCGCCTCCCCAAATGCGAGGACATAGTCCTTATTTATATAATTTCATAAATGGAATATGGATAATCGAAATATATTCAAGAATAGTAAAAAGTAAAATCCAAGAATTTAGAAGAGATACATACATTAGAAATTAGTAACTGCATTCAAATATAGTTGATAAAAGAATGGTACGAGAATGATAACTTTAAACTTTAACGTAATAATGAAGTTTTTCTAGAATAAGATCAAACCAATGGATTTACCAACATACCGTAGGTAAAAGAAAAGACAAACAAGACAAGAAATAAACTAAGTAAAACAAAGGAGTAAATAAAATACTTGGTCCTTTAGCCGACACATGCGATGAGATCTTACAAAAATTAAAAAAGACCATAAAATCGATGAGTATTTCCCAAGAGAGAATGCTGACAGGGAGAGAAACTATTGTAGATATATTTGAAATCTTACCTCCAGTCACCTCACATAGAGTACTACCCCTTTTTAGTGGTGCGGGTAGTTTAATCAAAAAACAAAATTTTAAAGTTGGAAGTCCAGTTTAAGGCAACGTTGTACAATTGAAATAGCCTTATTATCTCGTCACCATTATGTTGTTCTTTCTAGCCACTATTCTGTGACCACATACTCCTTTTCAAAATTTAGTTTGGACTTCACCAGTTCGGGAAATTCTGTGTCTTCGCGTTCTTTTCCCACTTTCCTTTTTTTGATTCTTATAAATTCGGGCTTTTTTATCCGGGAAATTACTAAATTATGCACTCTCTGCGTATATGTATGTTTGGTAATGAATGGAAGGGGGTATTTATCCTGTACCTGGGACCTTGGTTTCACAGATGCGGATTGTTTATAAAGTTTAAATTGTGATGTCATACTGCAAGATAAGTGCGTTCCTGTCTGTAGTACATATTGTGCGTCTTCTGTTGCGTTTTCGACTACAGAGAAGGAAATCCCACTTAAAGAAGGAAGAGGGTTATTTTGCAGTGATGTATTTTTGATATGCCTATGAAGATTATCAGCTAAAATCAAAGTTATGAAATTAAATTTCAACGTGGGCTTATTATTAATAATTATACCCCTCTTTAAATATATACACTATCATACTATATAAAAAAAAGTGTGTATTCCTTTTGTCTAACAATTTAGACTAGAAGTTATTTTTTGTGTGCAAGTGCTACAGCAATAGACTGAAATTCGTCGTGGGAGATTGATACATTGATAGTAGTGATACCATTGGAGTCAGCGATTTTCTTGGCATCTCCGTGTAAAGTAACTTGAGGTCCATTTTTGTTAATTCTTGTAATTTCAATGTCTTTTAATGAGGCACCGGAACCCTTTGATTTGACGTTCATGGATTTGAATACTGCTTCTTTTGCTGACCAAGTGCCTGCGAAGGAACTTTGAGGGCATGGTTGAGATTTACAGTAGTTGATTTCATCGGTGGTAAAGTTGCGTTCGATAAATGTTTCGTTATCGATGTTGATGGATCTAATCAGTTCAACGTCGACACCAACGTTAGCATCGGTACCGTTAGTAGCAATTAAGCTTTGGGTTAAACCGCTGGCTAGCTCGGCGGTAGTCTTACTGTTTTGAATCGATTTCTTATCGAACACCAATTCAGAACTATTTTTGTTTAGAGTGGAGACACGAGCTAATGGGTCTAAGTATACCTTTTCTTCTAATTCTTCAGTGTATGGTGCGTGTTCCTTACTGACAAACAATTTGTTGTGAATCATACCATTTTGGAAATATTGAGATGCGGCCTTTTCTCTGGCTGTAACTTTTTTAACATATTCACGGTACTGGCCTTCAGTAATTGCGGCATATAAGTAATCTGGATGGATGACAACTGCTTGAGCACCCTTTTGACCAAAACCAAACGAGGTAACGGACACAGCCTTGATACCATTGGTTTTGATTGACTTGGATGGGTATAAGACGTATTCGAATTTTTCGAAGTTTGCGTCAATATTATCGGCATTTCTGTTACCTGGAACAATACCACTGTTTAAGATTTGGATAGCACCATTTAACATCCAGGCACCGGCAGCACCCTTTGGATGACCGGTTAAGTACTTTTGGAAAACACCAATAACTGGGTTACCTTCAGATCTACCAAGATGTTTCATCATTTCATTAATGGTTAAAGATTCGTTCTTTTCGTTGGCCATTGTGGAAGTACCGTGGAAGGAAGCGACATCTAAATCATCGATAGTTAGACCGTAGGTAGCCAAGGCACCTCTTAATGGAGCAATACGGGCATCATTCTTGAAGAACTCGTTACCCCATTGTTGCTGTGCAAGCTTCATTTGCTTTTCAGCTTCAGAATTGATCTCATTAGTACGTTCATTGAAGAAATCCTTTTGATCTTCAACTGGGATGGATTCAACTTCATATCTCAATAATTCGATTTCATTTTCAACCCATTGCTTGATTTGACTTTCACGGTTAACTAATTGACGCTTTCTATACTTTATGTCTAACATTGGAGTTGGGAACTTCATGTTACCGTGGTGTTCTCTAGCAGTGGTCAAGATACCCTTACCTGGAGCAGGAACAGATCTACCAATCTTATCAGTAGCTGTAGCTGTTAATGCAACAATACCATAAATTGGAACACCCATTTTCAAGGCTAAGTTAGCACCCATAATAACTTGAATACCAGCACCTTGGGCTTCCATGAAACCAGAACGGGTAGATGTGGCTGGTCTTGACATTTCAGCAGGAGTACGACCGTGTTCAAATTCTTCGATTGAGTCAGAGGTAGCCTTCATATTACTGAATTCATAAGAACCTTCTTCTTGGAAATCATCATAACCACCAACAATACAGATCTTAGCCTTTCCGGAAAGAATAGTTTCAACACCAATATCTACAGATTCAACAGCAGTGGCACAAGCACCGACAGGTGTCTTGATAGGACCAGAGGAGGAAATCAATAACATATTAACCCAAGCAGACATGGTATTAATGAAAGATTCTTGTAATATATCATTTTGAACTGGAATATCCTTATAACGATCCTTAAACATACCACGTAAAGCGCTAACACCACCCATACCCGAACCTGAACAATTACCAACTTCGGAGACATGGACATATTTATACATTTCGTATGGATCAGTAATACCTGCAGCAATGAAAGCCTCAGCGACAGAAACCAGAACATATAAGGTAACTGGATCAACTTGGGAGATAATATCATCAGAAACACCGTAGGTCTTGGCATTCCAACCTGTTGGTACTTGACCAGCAACTAAACGATCAAATCTTAAGGCCTTTGGAATAAATAAGGTAGCACCCTTTAATAATTTAACAGAATATTCACCGGTTTCTGGAATTTCAAAAACGTCTGCCTTTTCACCATGCTCTAACTTGAATTGTTCGGCAGTTTCCTTAGAAGTTTCGAATGGTTCCATATCTTCTTCAACAATGATTTCTTGGATCATTTGCTTCTTTTCTGGGTTATAACCGTTAAATAATTCAGGTTCAATCAGTCTAATACCAGCATGATCAAGAATGTAGGATTCGTATTTTGTCTTAACATCCTTATCTTCTACAGGTTCGTTGGTCTTAGCATCAACCCAACCGGTGTATGGACGACCCTTTAGGTTACCATTGTGGTATTTGATTAAACCCATAATCCAAGCCATTTCCACGCAACCTTCTAGGGAGAACTCACCAGTAGATTCCATTTCCCATCTAGTTCTTGAGGAACCCCATGGACCAACTTCAGAGAAACCAGTGACGACGATAACACGATCCAAATCTAGCATGCCTTCTAATTCCTTGACGGCGCTGTTCTTAACGTCCTTGTGGTCTCTCAATGTTGGGAAATTCATTCTGATGTTAGCTCTTGGTTGAATTTCAACTTGAGCGTAAGCAGCATCTGCATTTTCACCATTAACAACCTTATGCTCTAAAGCGGTTTCAATAGAGACGGCCTTTCTGATTTCAGATGTTTCGGTTAAATCAGAACGTAACTTACGGGTGAAATCCTTCAAATCCTTTAAGAACTGTAAACCACCATTCAAATCGGCCATGACAGGTGATCTTTGCGCTAATTCAGTTACGGCAGGGCTCAATAAACCTAACAAGTTGAAAGCCATTTCCTTTTGAGAAAAAGTACGAACACCCATCTTTTCGATACCTTCAGCAATAATATTATTGGCACTCATTAAACCAGTACCTCTGGTCCAACCAATAATAGCACCACAAACAGTTAATTGATTGCCCCAAGATTCAGAATGCCATCTATTGAATAAGGTTTCCAAAGATAACTTGGATTCAGAATACAAACCATCAGCACCAAAAGTACCATGGTTTGGAGACATTGGTAAGATAACTTGAGCAGGTCTGGTTTCGATACCTCTAGAAGACTTTTGCTTCTTGACACAACCCATGATTCTTAAAATGTTGGTTAACATGATTCTGTGTGCAAATTCAGATTTAGAATCAATGTGTTCAATTTCGATACCATTTTCTGGAATAGCAGCAAATGGAATGATAGCATCTAGATCCCAGCCTAAACCACCATTCTTTTCATCGTCATAAATGTAATCAACTAAAGCTTCACAATCTTGTTTCGAACCTTGGTTGAATGGAACAACAATTAAAGTAGAACCCTTGGAACCATACTTAGCATAAAGAGATTGGAAGAATTCTAGAACATTTCTGTCAAAGGTGAAAGTTGTAACAATAACCTTGGCACCACCTTGTAATAAACCTTGTAAAATTTCACCACCGATGGAACCTTTACCAGCACCAGTGATTAAGACATACTTTTCCTTAAAAGTAATACCATTGGTGGCAGCTTCTTCTAAATCATCTAGGAATGACTCAGTCAATTGACGGTCATACTTCCATGTACCACTAGGAGTCTTCTTTTTCAAATGTAAGAATGGTACGGTTTCTCTTGGAATTGTAGAAGAAACAGTTTCCGTGATAGTAGATTTATTAGATAAAGAGGCAACTTCCTTTGTAGAATCCTTATCTAAAGCATCATCAACGACACCAGCTAATTTGGTGCTTTGAGTTGGGTCAATTTCCTTTGAGTTAGATAAGAAAGTTATTAACTCACCATATAACTTTTCAAATTCTATCTTTGTTGAATCGGAAATGTTGTGGCTTGCTGCCTGAGCATTTATAGCCTTGTAGACACGAGTTAAATCTTCTTCAATAGTTGGTTGTGCTTCAACAGTTAAAGCACCACCCAAAGCCATTTCTTGAACATACTGAGATAATTTTCTTACTTTTTCTCTTGGAGCTTCAGTATATTCAATATTACCGTTCTTATCGATGGCTGTTTTTGGACCAGTTGGCTTTGCAACATCCTTGTAAACAGGATCC
>PPOM03000296.1:85573-136122 GCA_003708925.3 Kazachstania martiniae
AGTTGGCAATTAATTGTTCACCTAAACTTTTGGCTAATTGGTAATTTTCACCCTTAGAAACATCAGTGTGAGAAACATGATATTCCATAAATTTAATCAAAGATTCATTTGATCTATTCATGATGTTGATTGCTTCACTCACAACTTCTCTATCGACATTTTTCAATACACCGTGAATGATTTCAAAGTATAGAGATAATAGGGATTGCTTGGCCCAATTCCAAGAAGAGTCAAAAACTCTTGCCTTTTTTCTAGAAAATTGAGTTGATAGACTGGAAACATAGAAGTCACCTAGTTCATTAGTTAAGAAATCTAGTTGGGCTTGTAATTTGGCGACAGTATCCTTTTCGTTTAGGAATTTTCTCTCCCCACCATCCAAATCCATCTTCAAATAACGAGCTAACACTTGTAATTGTTGACGGGCTAAGATCTTGTTATCCTTAGTTAGTTCTTCTAAAGCAGCGGCGTCAATGGTTGCACCACCAGCGGCAGCACCACCAGCACCACCAGCAGGAGCAGATGAAGCAGAGGACAAGTCAACACCAGCAATAGTGGCATACTTTTGGGCCATGGAATCTAAATAGCTCTTGGCTTCAGCATCAGAACTCAAACGAGAGGCTGGTTCATTGGCCAAAGCTACTAAAAGAGCAGAATCCTGTCTTCCGGAAGCTAAACCCCAACGAGTTTGTAAATATTTCCTAGCAACAGTCATAGTAAAACCACCAGGCATCTTTGAGGAGATTAATCTAGATAATAAGGAAGATGATTGCTTACCCAAAGCACCGTTGAAAGAATCTTGGAATGTTTCTGCCAGCTCCTCTAATGGGGTCTCTTCAGGTTTTTCTGGAGTCGAACCAAATTCCTTACCTAAATCACCTAAAATTTCATTTTGGACAGTAGATTTACCACCAACTAAATCCTTAATAGTCTTGCTCATTGGGACAGCATCTAGAGATTTCTTTAACTTGTGTGCAACCAATACATGCAATAAGAGAGCAGCATTGACTGGTGCATCAGGAATTTCGGCAGCAGGGCCAGCAGCTGGGGCAGCAGCAACTGGAGCAGCAACTGGAGCAGAAGCTGGAGTTGGTGCAGCAGGGGCTGGGGCGGCAACTTCAACAGGAGTGGTAGAAGCTTCTTCTTCAGCAGCCGCTAATTCGGAAGGATCTGGGGTATAGTATATTTCCTTAGCGTCTTTCGAGTAACAAAGAACTTGTCTTTGTAGTGATAAAGCAGCATCATAAGATTCATACTTATTTTTCAAAGTTCTTTGAGCCATACCGGCTAGAGTTGGAGAAGGACCGATTTCAACAACTCTTTCAGTATTAAAGTCCTTTAAAAAGACATCTTGGGTTTCAATCCATCTAACAGGAGAAGCGAATTGATAGGCTAGTAATTCGGTTAATAGAACGTGAGAAAGCTCTTGTTCAACTTCAGGTTTCATAACCATTGCAATTTGATTGATTGAATGAGTTAATTCAAGTGATAAGTTTTAATCCTCTTGTAGTGAAGCCAATTGAGGTATTCACAACACCTTACGTATTTACATATATATATAAATATGTATATGCTTATTTGTTCAAAGCATATGCGCCAATTTGTTGCATGTGAATATTATAAAGCAAATTGTTGAAATTTTCAAGTTACCCTCTTCAAGTGAAAAATTTTCTATTTCATTTGTTTTTTCGAGTTCGTTTGGGCATCTGCACAGAATATATTTAGTATAAATATGAAAGGCTAGCAGTGGTTTGTTTGCTCATCGATATAATTGTTATATCATTCATATTTGACAATTATTAATATTTAATCTTTTTTTTTTTAGAAGAGTATTGATCATTAGAGTCAATGAGCAGTGCTATATCATAGTTCATTATGGGAGTAATGTATTGCGATATTAAATTTGTTCGTGGACTGTTTCCAAAAACTTTTCAAAGCCTTTCAGTAAATTGAAGCATATCAATTGTGATATACAAACTTCAGGACTTGTCACCGTGGTTGCGACTACAACGACTCTGTTCATACCCCCACGATTTATTCGAAAACTGGTTTTTGGTATATAAACTAACCCTTCTTCCACCCCGATTTGTACATTTGTGACTAGTTTACAGATATCAATTACAATATTGGGACTAAAAAATTAGGGAAACAATTTATGTTGCTTAAGTCGAAGTATGTAGTTCTTAAATTATTATGATTGTTCTTAATATTGTTCTTAATATTGTTATAATTTGAGGGTTATAATATAAGGTTTAGTTATTGGATACATAGATACATCCTGACAGAATGTAAATTAAAAAAAAAGTATATTCTTTAATAAGGAATAGAAAATATTAGTTCTTGGATTAAAGGTTTGTAGATGGAATTTGCTTTTTTAAATTGCTTATTCTTACTAATGACCAGTTGCGACAACAGATGGGACAACGGCAGCGACAACGATAACTGCAAAAATTATGAAGATAATAATCCAACATCTAATCTTATTTCTTCTTGCTCTTCTTGCACTTTTCACAGCTTTATTTGTGTGACCAACACCTTGTTCGACATCTTGTTGTGCTTCTTCGACATTCTTGTCGATAACTTCAATATTTTCCTGTTGTTCAATGACTAATTGTTCCATATCATTAAATAATTGCGTCAATTCAGCCATTGTTTTTTCTAATTTTAATAATTCTTGATGTCTAGCTTGAACCTCAGCCAATGCAGTTTTAGCTTCACCACGTCTATTAGCATTTAACAAGGCTTGTGAAAAAATTTGTTGACCACCTACGTCGCTGATAGCAGCTTCAACTTCATCTGGTGTAGCTTCAGGTTGAATAACCATATATTGTCTCTTTGCTTGCTCTTTATTTTCTTCCTTATAATTAGATTCAATAATTCTATAATCTTGGATTAATTTTAAAAACTTTTGTCTTGAATTCTCAGCTTGTGCTTGTTTGTTGCTATCATGTAAACCTTCCTGTTGTGCTGATTTAATAGAGTTTTTCAATTTGTATTGTAAATCAGATGCTTGAGAAACATAGTTATCTAAAGAGTGTCTTAGTTCCATTTCTCTTTCTTCATTAACTTCAGTAAGAAGCTGTTTGTGTAAAGTATCAATTCGATTGACAAGATTGTCGTAGTTATCCAAATCTTGATTGATACCATTAATCTTATTCATGAATCCAACAAAATCACCGTTATCATGAGCATTTGTTTGACTGTTGTTATTGTACGGATTTGAAACCTGACCATTTTGCATTTCATAGTCTTCATCATAAGGATTATTGTAACTCATTTTGTACTTATATTATAAAATATGTGTGTGTACTAAAAATATGATATTTATGAATGTCCTTTTCCCTTTTTGTACAGTATTTAATAACTTGTGTTTTATACAAATTAGCCATTCCTTCTTGTGTTTTTTTCTATATATATATTTTTTAGCGTTTTATTTTTTCGTCTATTTTTTTTCCAAAAAGACTTTCTGTAGCAGAAGGCTGTCTTTTGTCGTTCGAGGGGTCCTATAAGAGTTTTTTTGTTGTGTTTTCATGTTACCATAAGCGACGGTAAGTATGTATGAATGTATGTATATGTTAATTATTATTAGAATGTTGGCTGAAAGACAGAAAGAGTCATGGACATTAGATAGATAGATATCTTTGATATATGCTCGGTATTCGTTAACGTAACATCTAGCTATATCCACATCCTTATGATAGCTCAAAATTGCTGGTATTTTGCTTTACGAAGGCGCGGTCGATAAGTGACAGTCTGTATCATTATTCACGATGTGTTAGATTCAGAGTTGAGGCTGTGATTGCATCCGAATCTTATCCTAATGAGGTATAGCAATATAGATTCATCTGCCAAAGTATGTCATAAGATGCTTCAGTTTCTCCAAATCTGCATTTACTGATGGTAACTTTTGACTGGTTTCATTCAAATATTGTAGAGAATCTTCATAGTTATCAAAAATGCGGTTTAAAGCATGAGCTTGGGGCTCAGATGGCTCTGGCAGCACGTTGTTACTTAGCCTATTTTGTTGTAGTTGTGATAACCGTTGGTCTATTTCTTCCAAATAATCATCTCTTCCTTTGTTGTACAAATCATTGACCTTAGCAGGCCCGGTCTGTCGTAACTGAGATGCTGTCATGGAGAGGTTTTCCCATTCCTGATAGAGTTGTCTAACTTGCTCATTTAGTTCAACATCAAAAGGTTCGACGTATTTTTCTTGTGATTTCATAATCAAATCCTTCACTGTTTGGCCGTCCATTTCAACGTTCGTTACATTTACTGAATTAGTAGACATCTCCATTACATTGTTCAAGTATTCTTGTACTAATAATTGTACTTCTCTGCGTACAGAATCATCTACTTCATTTGCAGGCAAAGTTTTGTTGATCCTCTCTTCCATTAATTCTAGTAGCTGGCTGTATATACCACGTAACTGACGAGCACTTACATCAACCTTCTGGACATAACCATTCGACATAATCAATTCTCACCGTTTGAAATAGAGTTTGTGAGGAGCTAACCGATGACTTTATCTTATTCGTGAAGTTGTTTATCCTCTTAGTTCATCAAATATACTAGTATTATTGCATTACCCTCCGCGTAACGTATGCGCTGCATATTGAAAAAAAAAATATACCTATACCTGAAATTCTGTATGCTTAAATTGCAACAGTACAATGTATATGCTTTTATAATTTAAAGGCGTTGTTAAATTTATAACTTCTAACCATTCCAAATACATTCAATACATTGTCCAATATGTCTAGTGAAGTACTAGCAAATCCATATGCCCCTTTATACGCACCATTCTTTGGTTTTGCAGGTTGTGCAGCAGCAATGATCTTATCTTGTGCAGGTGCCGCAATCGGTACAGCTAAATCTGGTGTCGGTATTTCAGGTATTGGTACTTTTAAACCTGAACTTATTATGAAATCTTTGATTCCTGTTGTTATGAGTGGTATCTTAGGTATCTATGGTTTAGTCGTTGCTGTTCTAGTCTCAGCCAATATATCACCCACTAACGAATACACATTATACAGTGGATTTGTGCATTTAAGTTGTGGTTTATGTGTAGGATTTGCCTGTTTAAGTAGTGGTTATGCAATTGGTATTGTTGGTGACGCAGGTGTGAGAAAATATATGCATCAACCAAGATTATTTGTTGGAATAGTCCTAATTTTAATTTTTGCTGAAGTTTTAGGTTTGTACGGTATGATTATTGCATTAATCTTAAATACTAGAGCTTCTGATAACTAGGTTATCCACTATATTGCACTTAGATAACACATATATATTTTTGTAGATACTATCTTCACTCAAAAATCATTATAATAAAATAATTCAGAAAAAATCACAATGTCATGTTATGTAATTATTATATTTTTTATATGTACACTCTCTTACCTATTTATTCTGTTGTATCCATCTTACTGTCATCTTCGATTTTCGCAGGGGCAGCAATACCTGAGATGTTGACTTTACCTTCATCATCAATGTATTGGGATTCATTTTCTTGAACATATTTAACAGATCTCGAGCTATCCAGGAACAATAGATATGCCCTCTTAATATCTACTACATCAACAACGTTACTCTTTCTCTTTTGTGCGATCTGCTGTGAAACTGAGATTAAATTACTACTATAACGTAAACTTGTTTCTGTACCTGTCTTTGTTAGTAAATCTAGACCTTCAGGAGTTAATTCAACTTCTTCCTCTTGTGCTCTGATAGATAAAATTGTTTTCACTTCTTGTTCATCGTAAGTAGACGTAGTAATGATAATCGATCTGTCCAACAAATCCAATGGCAACCCGTGTGGTGATTTATAGTTAGTACCTCTCGTTCTTGAAATTCCTCTGTTAGTAGCCATCATAACAATTGGGGCAAACTCGTCTTCCAAAGCTCTATTAATAAAGGAAAAACATTCGATATCTAACATATGAACTTCATCAATAAACAATACACCAGGGACTATTTCAGCTTTTCCTTCTTCCTTCCATTCGGCAACCTTTGTATTAATTTGATCTCTGACTTCTGATCTGATTTCACCTGTATCACCAGTGAATAATGCTAAAAATCCTTGTGTTCTGGAATTAATAACATCGATTTCATGTAATGAAACAGTATGGACGACGGTTTTCTTCTTTTGTAATTCACCTTCTGGGCATTGAACAAATCTTGTATCGGCACCCATCGCATCATAATCTCTTGATCTAGCAAATGATCTACCTAATTTTGTAATCTTACCACTAGCCTTATCAATAGAAATAACATCACCAGCAAGAACCTTTTCTTTGGTTAAACCATCAATCATTTTATTACCCAATTCATAAATTGTTTCCATGTCAGTTGTCTTGATAGTTAATTTCCCTTGTTTATGACCACCAGTGATTGATCTATCGATCTGGATTTCAACAACTTCACCTTCAATTAATTCAGTCTTTTCCTTTATTTTGATACCAATGGACTTTCTGAAAGCTTGTGTTAAAGCTTCTGTCTTGCTTAATTCTAAAGAAAAGATTTCTGAACCTGCGATAGCAGTAAATGGGACGTCTTTGCCCAATGATTGTGATAAACCCATTGCTAAAGCTGTCTTACCAGTAGAAGGTGGGCCAGCTACTAATACAGCTCTACCAGCAATCGTACCATTTTGGACCATCTTTAAGATGACACCGGCAGCGCGACGAGCTTTTAATTGACCAACCATACCTTCAGAGGTTGGCTTTGGTTGAAGGTTCTCATCAAGACCCAATCCGGTAATATGTGAATGTGATGCAATTAAAGATAAAGACTTTAATGGTTCTGAGTTTTCTGATGAGTCACTAGTTTGGATTGACATTTTCAGGGTTGTATTGTTAATTCCTATTGGTTTATCAACTGCCCTTCCTCATCAATATATAGTGTTATATAACATACAAGAAATTTTTTTATTTAGAATTGAATTTTTTTGAAAAACAAGCAAGCGGGTAACAATATTAATGCTAAGTTGATTCATTATTAGTTGAATAAAGATATGAAGTACATTGCCACCATTGACATGCTTATAACTCTATTATGTTTAGTGTTACAAGTTTTAAATGCTTGTATATATATTATACCGGATATAAATAGTTTCAATACTATATTGATAACTATGACCTAATAGTTTTTATGAGGAGGATCAGTATATATGAGAATGCAGTAGGTTTATAATTCCTCACAATGGAGCTCTTAAAAGTATCAGATAAGAATATATTAATATTGTAAAACTTATTTTACTGAGGTTATTGTGCTAAATAAGTACTTAATTGAAATTTCCATCATAGCCGAAGAGTTAGAGCCATCTCTCCCTTTTAAAAAATGAAATTTAGTATCATTTATGCAAGGGACATCATATTAAAAGAATTCATTTACAAAGGTTCATTCTCAGATGCGTATATAGTAAAGTGGTTTATTATTTATGAAAGTTTCTGATTATTTGAAATCGTGGTATTCTCATGTATGTTGCTGCTTTCCATCATACTGGGATTCATATATAAGCATCAATGCCCGGAGATATCAAATACAGCGATTGTTGGATGAAAGTGATTTATCGTCATTGTATCTCCTAAAAAATGTGAATGAAGATGAGGATGAAGCAGAAGAAAGAGTGTCATTGCTTGTGTTAAAGAGAATTATATGTCCATTTGGGGATATCGAAAGTGTTTCCGATGCCTTGAGAGAAATTGATAATTATAAAATGTTTAACAGCACATACTTGATAAGGAGCATAGATTCACAAGTAATACAAGAAAGAGATGGCTCTAAAACAGTACTTATTTTGCTTCCATACTACCCCTTAGGCTCATTGCAGGACTTAATTGATAAACATCTATTATATGGTACTAGAGTTTCAGAAAATGAATGTGTAAGGATATTGATTGGCATATGCAAAGGTCTTCTCTGCCTTCATGATCCAACCATGAGAGAGACTGTTAATCCACTAAGACATATTGATTCAGTTTCAATGAGTTATAGTGACAATTATGCTTCATTGCTAGAAGACACGCCATTAGAAATGGACTTGTTGTCATGCAACAGCTTAAATTTGGTATCGTATGTTCATTTAAATATTAAACCCTTAACAATATTGTTTTCAGCAGATGGATTACCGGTGATTACAGAGATGGGTTCTTGTTGTAAGGCTGGTAAAAAGATCAGTGACAAATACAAACTGAATAGCATGAGAGAATGGGTAAA
This sequence comes from Kazachstania martiniae, assembly GCA_003708925.3. Classification (NCBI taxonomy): domain Eukaryota; kingdom Fungi; phylum Ascomycota; class Saccharomycetes; order Saccharomycetales; family Saccharomycetaceae; genus Kazachstania; species Kazachstania martiniae. The sequence continues at coordinate 93,785 of PPOM03000296.1, forward strand.
GGACAATTGTGAAGTTGCATATAGTGCTCCAGAGCTACTAAATTTAACATTAGACTCCAAAATAAACTGTGCGAGTGATATATGGTCTGTTGGTGTTACATTATATAATTTATTATTCGGTATTACACCATTCGAAAGGGAAGAACAACTGGAGGGTGTTCCAATCCCATATGCTATTGAAAAGGGAATATTCAGTTTTCCAGATGAATCAACCTACACTACAGATATTCTTAGTATAATAAAATCATGTCTATGCGTAGATCCAAACGCTAGGCCATCAGTAACAGAACTTATTGAACAATTACAGGACTTACAGAATAGATAAGAGGTGTATCTTAGCATATATATTAATGTTGTACTTATTTTTTGGTCTCTTATTGATTTTATTATATTTACTTTGAACATTTATACGAAATTATCTATATATATGTATTGAAAGGTTGTTTGTGAGGTGTGGTTAGGCTAATTAATTTAATAAATTATTTTAATATGAGGTAAATGCATGAATAATTAAATTTCTTTTTTAAAATTGTTTCAATTGTTTTTTGTTAGTTTTTTGAAGTATTAACGATATTGCTTGGATGATATCGATAATTTACACATTAGAATAAAATATAGATTAAACAACATGATTGTTTCCTTTTGTTCATTACATTCTTCTTCTTTTACCGACAGTGGCTTGGAAACCGGTCTTAATAGAAGAAACAGATCTAGTAGAACCACAACTTTTACAAACCATAAAGAACAATCTACTGGATTGTTCTTTCTTCAAATCGGTATTAATACTCTTACAAGTCTTACAAGTAACATATTCTAAGATATATCTTCTTAAAACATTTTCCATTTGCTTAGCTTGGAATTTACCCTTAATGACTAATCTCTTTTGACCATCGATAGAACCAGAGGTACCTAATTCTGCGTATAAATATGAAATTAAATGATCTGGAGATCTTTGTAACTTTTCAGAAATATCTTGAATATTAGAGAAAATAGTTTTCTTACCATCACGTAAACAAATAGGTGGAGGAATTCTAAACTTTGGACCGGAACGATCACCAGCTAATTCAGGATTATTAGTTCTTAAAATATTGAAAAATCTGGATAGCAGATCACTGTATGGTAAACCAACAGATACTTGTGCATCTTCATTGGATGGAGTAGCATCTTTACTAGTTTCACCAGTGATACCAGCTTTGGCTAACTCTTTATCAAAATCGTCAAGATTAACATCTTTACTCTTCTTTTTCTTCTTTTTCAAAGATAATTCACCTAAAGCTTCAGTAATGTCATCATCAACTGCATCATTAGTTTCAGCAGATTTACTAGAAGACTTGGACTTCTTCTTTTTCTTCTTTAACCCAGCAAATAAATCATCATTGCTAGTAGCATCGCCTGTTTCAGTAGCGGCAGAATCAAAGTTGTCTGGAACAACCTTCTTTGTCTTCTTCTTCTTCTTTAAAGTTGGATCAAAACCCAATTCACCAGCTAACTCAGAGGACATTATAATTATGTGGTCTAATATTCTATATCAAATGAATATCTCTGTTTTTATATTTCTCTATATTGTTAATAATACAAATAAATTCTTCAATAAATTGAAACTTTTTCATTTTTCTCAAATTTTAGTATTTCATTTATCTCAAGAGCTCACACGCTAAACGCACTCTTTTCCACAGAATAACACTGAGAAGAAATCATAAAAAACAAAAAGCGAAAAAATGAACGCAGTACAAAAATTTTCCATCGTATATAGTGATTTACTAAAGTTTGTAGAATATAAAGCTGGGTAACAGACGTTTGTTGGTGGTAGACAGACCTGTCATGATAATAAGAGCTGACAACGGTTATTGAATGCTTGAAATTTATTATTTAATATACAATTGTAGATATTTTATACTTACTGTTTTGAAGGATAAGAGAAATGCGTGTGGAATATTTTTATTCCAGATTTAACTTTTCTGTTTCTTCTCTTAGAACTTCGGTAGCTTCCTTAGTAACAGATTCAATTTCAGTACCTTCAGAAATACCAACATCACCGGCTGTAATAGTGTAACCTTCTTCTTCTTCGTCGCTTTCTGGTTCAACATCGTATTTCTTTAAGAAGTAGGTTTCGACGTCTTCCTTAGAGTTGTTTTCAGCTTCAAAGATTGCATCGTGACCTGCTTTGTTTCTAAGGAATGGATCTGCCTTGAATTCTTCACATAAGTATTGGACAACGTCCAAATGTCCATTTAACGATGCCCAATGTAGTGCAGTGTTTCCTGTTTCGTTTTGGGTATTAACGTACTTGGTAGCATCTTCACTAATCAACGACATAATGTATTTTACAGTTTCTAAATGACCGTTACCTGCAGCCATATGTAATGCAGTTGACTTACTGCCTGAATCTAAGCAGGAAGCTAAGGCACTTGGATCGATCAGTGTAGTAAAAATTTCCTTTAATGAGTCCACATCGCCGGCTCTAGCATCTAAAATAATGGCATCTTGATCCTCTTGATCTAGTGGTCCTTTATGTAAAGTCATAGTTGAGTGGTGTTTATGTCTCTTAACGCAATGTATGTGCTGGTTTTAAGGCTTCTGTCGTATTTGGTTGTTAAGTAAAATTCAATGCGAAAAGAAGGGCATCGAGTAGATTTCAAATTTTTGTCAAAATTAGATAGTCCGTGAATAACGATAAGACTGACTACACTTAAAGAACGTATGAGTACAAGAAAGCAATGTTAGACCTACTACTTCTTTCTATTAAGCTTCTCTCTCTTTATTTAAATTTATGGGACCACATACGAGAACTTATATATTTTAGTAAATCTTAAAGCACTGTATTCATTGTAGATTATCTTAAGCATGAATAGATATAATATTATTTTGTTCATTATTTCACTAATTACTTGCCCATTGAAAGCAGTATTCAGGCAATGAGCATTTTCCTTTGGCACTATATAAAATTGAATAAGTTTAACATTTGGCATCGGATTATTCTGTTACCCGAAGAGAGTTCTTAGATAATGCAGTATTTATATACAAATAGAATACAAAGAATATTGGAATAAACAACTCAATCAAAGATACCATCCAAAAATCTCACTTGATATGGAGTGCTCAACTTCCTTATCTTTAAACAGGAAGAAGAGAGGTATGTTTTTCACACTCTTTATTACTCAATATGAAGTTGACACTAACAAATGCGCAATATAACCAGAATTACAAAAAGAACTAGAAGATGCAAAGGACTATCAAGATTTAAGAAATAAAGTAATTGAATTGAAGAGAAATCTAAACAGCATAGCACAAGATCTTCCACCATATGACCTGGAGCGACATAGCTCTGATATAGACCAACTATTGAAAACCATCGATGAGAAACTATCAACTGCAAATCGTAAAGCAAAAAGGTTTCAATTCAAAAGAAAACCAAGATCAAAAGCGACTGGTGGTACCGACGTACATTATGAGCAAGATCAATCTACACTAGACATTCCAGAAACTTGTGGTAAGACCTTGAATATTATGAACAACACTGCTTCTTTCAAAAATATAAACAATTGCAAAATCCGAAGTCAGATTGAATTACAAAATATAGCTACCTCAGGCACATTGGCGTTCCAAAATATAAAGTCCTCGATCATTAATATAAAGGATTTACCATTTAAAGGTGGAAGTATATTTCTCACAGATTGTAAAAACACAAATATATATCTCAACCTACCAGCAAATGATAAAGTTCAAATAAGACTACATAATATGCAAGACTGTCGCATTGCAATTGATTGTCCGAAATCAACCGATACTAAACAAACAGTTGTAATTGAGAATTGTCTAAACTGTATATTTCTGAAAGAAAGCCAAGACTATGTTCATATCCAAAATTTTAGTAACTTGGGTTTCTCAAATACGTCTCATACTCACAGCTATGAATTCAAAGCATTGAAAATGTCGATTTTTAACGTCTAAATATACCTTTGTCAATTCTTGTATTGTTAAGCTAACCTTTTTTATTTATATAACCGAAACCGGAAATGAGTAAACAACCTGATTTTCAATTTTCCTGGAAGATTTAAATAAATATTGCATTATTCAACCAGTTCAACTGAATGGTTCATCTCAGTTAACCCAGCTGTAGCCAATAAATTATTGCACTTCATCTACTCGCTGAACCAATACTTAGTGTTGTGAAGATGGCAAGTACAAATGGTCCTACATCGGATCAATCCTCCAATTCTTTTTTAACGAGATATATGGACAGTATATCAACACTAGAATCCAAAACACAAGCTTTAAAACCTCTTTCTTCATCACAAATTAATCTGACTAATAGTGCAGATTTCAGTAAGAGCCCTCTAAAGACGAAGTATTCCAAATATAATATATTCAATAAGGAAAACATAGAAAGTAAAACACCCAAGGAAATGGTATCTCAAATACCAAAGGCTAATTTAACTGATTATTCAGCGGAAGAACTAAAATTTTATGAATTTTTTTGTAGAGTTAGTGAGGTTAAAAAATGGATTGAAGCCCTTATTAATGAGACATTACCTTCAGAATTAGAATTATGCACCGGTGATGCATTAAGAAACGGTGTTTTCTTGGCACAGGTAACTCAAAGAATAAATCCAGAATTGGCACCAAATGTTTTTCCAGCTGGGAATAAGCTTCAATTTAAACATACTCAGAATATCAATGCATTTTTTTCTCTGGTAGAACATGTAGGTGTTCCAGATTCCTTTCGTTTCGAGTTGCAAGATCTTTATAACAAAAAAGACTTGCCCCAAGTTTTTGAGACGTTACATATATTAATTACTATGATTAATAAAAAGTATCCAGGTAAAACCCCAGTTATGACAAATTTGTCAGGTAAGGTAACCTTTTCTAAGGATGATTTAAAAAAATGTAAAAGAATGTGGCCAAGAATCCGGGATTTCAAGTCGTTGGGTGTTGTCCAAGTTCAGCCCAAAAAACATGCTGACGATGAACCAATCCCTAGTGGATTGATTCAAGATTTCGATAATTGTGAAAAGCCAAAGATTCGAACATCAGAGAGTGCTGCTCCAAGGCCAGAAACTCCTAAAAGATATTCCGGTAATGTGAATAAAGAGATAAAGGTTGAAGAACATAGAACCCCATACACATCACCTATTTTAAGAGAATCTCGCCTAGAAAGGCCATCTACACCTTTATCTCCCATTCCAACTTTCAGGGAAAGAGACAGCAAAATTTTTGAGAGAACACCTCATTTGGAATATAGTCCTGTAAAGACCTCTTCTTTATCCTATTATTCCCCATCAATTTCTCGTCACTTAACATTTGACACTTCCTTTTATACAAGACGAAGCCAAATGAGGGAGGAAGACTTAAATTATTATTCCACGTACTCTTATAGTCCATCACGTTATTCGCCAGTCAGGAAGAGGAAGATGACGGAAACAGAATTCCTCGAGGAAGTAATTAAAATTCAAAGTCGTTGCAGAGGCATTAACGTTCGATTTAACCTGTTGATGCAGGATAAACTTTTAGATCTATTTGAAAATAGTATATTAAAAATACAGAGTATTTGTAGATCTCATATTGTTAGAAGTCCTCTGAAAGAAAAATTGAAAGCAAATATGACACAGGATGATATCCCATATCTTTTACCCTTGCAGAGATGCCTGAAAAGCAAGTTGGTCAGATGCAGAATAGAAAGAGAGAGAGACGCATTTTTAAGTAATGAAAGTTCAATCAGTACAATTCAGATTGCTTGTAGAGGACACATAGTTAGAAACCGATTTTCAGAAATAATCGCTGAAACTAAATGTAATCGTGATATATCGCGTGCAATCAAATCACTACAGTCTTTAATGAAAGGACATTTCATTAGGAGGAATATTAGCAGATTCTCAAAAGTCAGTTTATCAGATGAAGAAACAGTATGCAAACTACAAGCAATGATTAGGGGAATTCTGGTAAGGTATACATTAGATCTTGTTGACGATATTGTAGAAAAAAATGGTCTTGATATCATGCAAGCTCGTGTAAGAGGATGCATGGTACGTTTATCAATACGCTCAAGAGAAGCCCTTTTCAAAAGAAACGAGAGATCTGTCACCATGGTTCAAAGTTGGATAAGAATGCATCTTCAAAGATCGGCATATACTGAGCTAATGGAATATCCAAATCCTACATTATGGTCTGTAAGAAAGTTCACGTACTTGCTAAATAGTTCTGGAAATATCGAAGAAACCCAAGATAAATTAGAAGGTTGTCAGGCATCACTTGATGCAGAAAATATGACTAAAAGAAAACTCCAAAAAAAAATAAGACAACAATTAGACATAATAAAAGTACTTGACAAGTACGGGTTGACTAGAGGTAACTCAAACTTGGATGGTTTTAACAGTTCAACTATTCCTGAATGTAGATACCCAATACTTGAAAAACTTTTCTATTTATTGCAAGTGAACCCAATATACTGGAAAGCCATGTATCATCAAAATCAGGAATTTGTCCAGAGTAACCTATACTTATCATTTACTACAGTAAATCAAAAAATGGGTGAAAGAGAAAAGATTTATTTCATTCGATGTATAAGCGAACTTCTGCAGCAAACCATTATGGAATCAAGCTCGCTGATGGATTTCCTGAATGATGACAAGCACTTCTTTATACCTATCCTTCGTACATTCTTACAAAGAGAGTATCCTGGTCTATTTTCCTTATTTAACCCATTATTAAATTTTATTTCGGATCCAAATCAGAGTTTTGAAAGTAATCCTTTTTCTATTTATGAAAATCTCTATGGGACGACACCGTCACCAAATATTTCACCCATTGATGACAATGAGGTAAAAGGTACCTTCATTAGAAACTTGAGGGCTCTATGGCATGCAGTTGAATTAGTTGCTGATATTTTCACAAGTAAAGTGAATGATATTCCACTTGAGATTAGGTTTATATGTACTAAAGTTTTCGGTTACGCAGCTGATAAAAACTCGAATGAAGCAGATTCATTACGGTCAATAGCACACGTTTTAATCGAAATTTTTGTTGCTGAGTATTGCCTAAACAGAAGGTATTACGGTTTTGATGATCCTATTCCAACTTCTACTGATGCTAAAATAAAGATTGTATTAAGAGCATTGTTTACTGTTTTTGAGTCAGAGACATTTGAAAATTACTACGAACCATTAAACCAATATTCAGTGGAAATAAGACCCCTCATCAAAAATATTCTTTACAATGTTTTCATTGAACCGGATTATGAAAAGGATGGTGACAGATTAGTGTATAGAGATATAGTCTCTGAGTGCCCGAGATTAGAAATTCTTTCGGAAAAGGCCATAGAAATACTAGGGATGTTCAACGAATCTCTTTCAAATTATTCTGATAAGGACATTATTCATGATGTTCTAGATAAATGTGACACTAATGCACTCCCACGTTCGGGTCGTCTCATGTTGCAACTGGATACATCAACATATAGGTTTCTAGTCACTGATGACAAAATGAGAAAATTATACGATCAGACTAAAAGAGCATTTATATATATGACTCAGATAGAGGAAGTTGATACTAATCTCTATGATTTGATAATAGGTAGTGTTCTTCCTGAAGATGAACCAGCCTTTAGAAATTTCTTACATCAGAACTCTAATATCTGCAATGATCCTATGATCAAAGTACTTGAACCGATGAGCTATTTCAGCCTAAAGAATGCTACATTAAGAAAGATTCATGATTTAGAAAGTGCGGGTATAATTAGCCCTTCAGATAATAAATTACAGAACATATTAAATGACATTGCAAATACAATTAAGAATCCAACGTATGCTCTTGATTACGCAGCTGATGAATTGTATACTACACAAAAGACATTAGAAAATCTGTCAGGAATAAACCATAAGCTAGAATTGGAATACAAAAAGATTAAGAACACAATCACAGAGATAGTTCATAACGTTCAACGAGCAAAGTCATATTCACCAAACCATAAAGGCGCGTTGAGTAATCTGAAGAGTGCTTACAAAAAAGTACAACATAAGGATGCCACGGAATTGCAGGGTTTGAAATTTAAGTGGACCACTAGACAACTTTATGAGAAAGGTGTTGTCAAGAATATAACAAGTGAAAAGTTAGCTGAACAGACTGTAAAAGTTTTTGGTTCTAGTGGCCCCAGATTCCCTGATATTGTATTCCGTATATCGACCTCAGATGGTTCTAGGTTTGGAATTCAGATGGTAGATAAAAGGAAAGGACCTGAAAAGAGACATGCTGATTCGGCAGATTCATTTAAGTTCCTAGATCTGCTGAACACTCAAGTTGGAGATAAAAAGAAAGAATGGACAATTTTAAATGGAAAAGTTATTGTGAGTACTGAGAAGTTACTGAAACTTATTATCACTACCTTTTTGTGTAATTAAGTATTCATTATCATATAATAGTATAAAGTAATAACATATATAAAATTCATATATTCAGATATTATTTTAATTAGTCTTTTAAAAAATAGTAAACAAGTTAAAAAAAACTATGAAGAAAAGTTATTTACCAAAAAATCCCAAAAAACCACGTTTTTTTGCTTGGGGAGTTGGTTGCTCTTGTTCTAACTCCACGGCTTTTAAAGGTTCTGATTGCGTTTCATTGTCTGCCTCGGTAGGACTACCAAGGCTGGAATTATTGTAGTCTATGTAATTGAATGCCAAATCAAACAAAGTTGGCTTCACACCAACTGGCCTTATTATAGGTCTTAATGGGAAAAGGTTATCTAATCTGACATCTCCCACAGAAACTGCATCTTTATCGATCTTTTCAATAACAGTCAAAGAATATTTCTGCTTAGAATCAAAGACAGATTCTTTTGAGTACTCGGCTAATGCGACAACGTTACTCCAACCTGTTTTGATTATTAATTCTAAACTATCCAATTTTATTTTTGATATTAATTCTTCTGGTAAAAGGTCACTCTCTGTGTTTTCAGCTTTAATCTTCAATTCAATCAATGTCTTATATGAATGAATGTATAATGCTAAAGCTTGGGTATATTGACCTTTAATCTGGTACAGATTGGCAAGACAGCCTGCCGCAAATTGTAAAGAGAAATAAACTTCGGCTAGTTCGAATTGTATTAGCAAATCATCATCTGAATAGATACCTGGTAAATCCACTATATCACCGATATATTTTCTTAAATTTTTAACAATACGTTCTATTTCTTTTGCCTTAGCAATCCTTGGAGCCATAGAAGAGTTTAGATTTTTCCATTGATTCCATAATTGATTGAATAGGTGGTTTTCACGGGACACAGAAGTGAACAGAGTTTGATATTTAATATAAGCCAATAGAATCTGTTCATTTTCATCATCATTGTTGCTGCTATCTGGATGAGAAATACGGTATTCTTGCTGTCTTAATGCATCTTCCCAATTTAAAAGTTTCGTGCCATAATCTGCCATATCTTGAATCTCTACAGATTTTGCATCATGGATGGACTTGGCAATTTTAAGATCATTAATCTGGCATTTAAAAGATCTCCAATCAATATTGTTGATAGACTCAGCTTCTTCTTCCATTTCGACGTCTGCTACCTCAGGTTCATAGCCGTTCGCAAATAATAATTTTGCTAGTTCATCACCAGATTCATTAGATCTCTTTACCTCTTCAGCGATAAAGTTATTTAGATCAATAGAGGATAGTATATCACCAGCGTGTTGCATTAAGGAATATTCGTATCGAGAATGTAAGGATTCTAGGATAGAACTAGATAGCAAATTCTTGGTTTGTAAGAACTTTAATGCAGCAAAAGATATGGCTAATAGATTAGCTATCTTGGTGCTTTCTTTACGTTTGGAATGTTTACCATAAAGTAAATATTCTGCATTAACTAAGTTGGAGAAAATCAAATATTGAGCACGAGTAATCCACTGCTGTTCATTCTTTGTCAAATCCAATAGTCTATTAGATGTACGAGCAGCTTTTTTTAATCTTGTGGTTAACAACTTCTTTTCACTATTTTTCAATTTACCTCTTTGACGAGATTTCAATTTAATAAATTCGGAAAATGCCAAGTCTCTCTCTATATGTAATAACATCAAAAGACCGTACAGTTTGTTCTTCTTATCATAATCATCACTATTAAGTTTGGAATATTTCTCCTTATTAGAGTACTTTTTTGTATCTTTTGTGACTAATTGGCAACGGTGTCTTAAACCTTGCAATTTTCTATTGATTTTGCTATGATATTTGCTGTAATCTTGGTCAGAATCAAGGAATTGTTCAACTCTCACACCATATGTGGCCGCAATTGGTGAAAATGGGCCCATTTCAATTATAATTACTAGTAGTTGTGGCTTCTCAATGTTAAGTTTCAATTTTTGTTGATCGTTACTTAGAAAACTGCCGTCTTTTCATTAATTTCGACTCTCTTGCCAACAACGAAGTTCATCAAAATTTTATATCGTTAATAATGATCATATCACGTGCGGGTACCAATAATAACGATACTCATTACAAGCAACATATACGCTATGGACAATTAGTTTACATGGCAAGAGATATGACATTCTGGTAAACTCTAATATATAGTAAGACACCTTCTCTTTTTTATATTTTGCGAAAACTGAATCTCCAAATCTATGCATATTCATCAGTGAAAAATTCCAAGATCACCCATTTAACTGATGACATGTTATTATTGTTTACTTTCTTGCCTCTAAAAGATAAAGGTAAAAGAATTCGATGAGAGGAAAAGGGGTTGGCTCATTAATTGTTTGTTCTGTTGGTATTTATGCCAGTTTTCTGACATGGGCTTTGGTTCAGGAACCACTAACTACTAAAATCTGGCCAAATTCCAAAAAGCAATTCCAATATCCAAATATTATAGCTATGTCACAAGCTTTCATTGCCATGACTGTTGGTTTCTTATATCTGAGATGGAAGAAAAGCCCATATTCAGTAATCCAATTAATTAAAGATAGAAAGAAACAATTGGCTTTAATCTCATTTACCCAAAGTACATCTAATCCATTAGCCACATACTCACTGCAGTATGTGGATTATCTTACATATATGTTAGCCAAATCATGTAAAATGATTCCAGTATTATTAGTTCACTTGATCCTATACAGGACACCAATTGCAAATCAAAAGAAAATTATTGCTATCGTTGTTAGCTTAGGTGTGACGATTTTTACACTTGGATCTGGCCAGAAAGGAAACAGCTTGAATGATTCCACATTTTCTTTGTATGGTTATGGTTTATTAGTTCTAAGTTTATTTTTAGATGGTTTGACTAATGCCACTCAAGATAAAATGTTAAAGGCGGCAAAATCTGAATCCAAGACAAAGGAAAAAAGTGAGGATGATCAATCCAAAATCATCACAGGTGCCCATTTAATGTTTTCGTTAAATTTCTGCATGATATTATGGAATATATTGCACTTGTGCACAATTGATAAAGAGCAAACTGTTGCTGCATCGAAAATGCTAAGGCAAGATCCTGAAATTATCTATTATTTGGTACTTTACTCCATATGTGGTGCTATTGGACAATGCTTCATCTTTTTCACTTTGGAGCAATTTGGTTCCCTAGTATTAATTATGATTACTGTGACAAGAAAAATGATATCTATGGTTTTGAGTATTTTTGTTTTTGGAAAATCAGTGTATCCACTCCAATGGTTAGGCATTCTATGTGTATTTGGTGGTATTATATATGAGGCGATGAGTAAACGCGCAGGTATGGCTAATAAGAATAAGAATGTTTTAGAGAAAAAGAATAACTGATGATATTCTATAAAATGAATAGATAATATCATATATATGTACATATGATTATGCATCCTGTATTTAAGAGGCATCTCTGAATTAATCCTTACGATTAAGCCTTTTGTGATTCTAGTAGTCGTTTTCTTAGCGCTGGATCATATGCATACACATACAATCCTTTTACACCTCTAGTTAGTAAAACGTTGATGGAGTTCATAATAATCTTCTGCTTAACATCGTCTGGTTGTGAAATATTCTTCTTCTTGGTGAAACCGGCATGATCATCGTATAATTCAGGGATCAGCTTAATGCAGTCATTGGCCGCATCGTAACCAACAGATCGGCCAAGGATAACACCAGCATAATTCAAATCAAATCCTTGTATGGTGTAGACACTGCCGACTTCATCAATTGAATCAGCTCTTTCACTCCATGGAGTGATTTCTCTCGGCTTGTATCGGTCCCATATGACTTTGAAATTATCACCACATGTGACATAATAATCTTTACCATCTAGTCTATAAGGAAAATCGTAGGTTGATAGCATCCTACATTGACCAAACTTATTGTTCATCTCTTTCAATGAGGAATACATTTCACCACAATCTTCCCATATCTTAAAATCAAACTCATGCTCTTTTTTATCTTGCTTCATACTTGCAGGAAATTCTGGAATTTTTCCAATGGTACTGATCTGGTCGATCCATCTTAGAACATCGTCTGGGGCAGCAACTCTGAATTGTTGTTTTAAATTATACCAGTATTTTCTCTCAGGTTGTTCAATTCGATTGTAGTAATTTTTTAAACTGGCACCATTTTCAGAGTTTTCATCCCAGTATGAACCCATTCTTAGTGCTTGTTTCTCATCATACACAATAATCAATACTTTTGCTAAAGACATCAACTCTTCTAGGTGGTTTTCACCATAAAATCTTTTGAATGCATCCTTTGATGTGGCTAATAAATGTGCTTCATCTATAATTACTACATCAGCCATTTTTTTTGCTTTTGTTAAATTGTTAACTAAAGAGGTTGGTCTTTCCAAAGATGATCTAAGAATATATTTGTACTGCTTGCTTGTCCTAACGTACAATTTTAGCATTTCTGGATGGTTAACAATCAAATAATTTTGAGTGCCATTTAGTGGATCTGAAGTATCTTTGGAAAATTTAGCTAGTCTTTGAATCTCATTAAACAAAGAATTCAATACCACAGATTTACCAGTACCAGCATCACCTTGAATGACAAACATCGACACATTTTTCTTATTTTTATAAGACTTTAGATTATCCCTAATAAACTTTAATGCATTATCACGTAACGTACTTTGCTCATCAGATAACTTAACATGAGACAATCTGTTGAAAGCACTTGTTTCATGATCTTGTTGTTTCTTTTCATTTTGGTTAGCTACTCTACGTTTCTTTTTGTTAAACTCTACTGGCTCACTACTAGAGATGGTCATGTTTGGTCTTACAAGCTCTAATTTTCCAACCTTTCTGGCTATTAATCTACCAACCAGACCCAATAAGTCTTTTTTAATTGCATTATTTTTCATCTCTTCGAAGTACTGCATTTCACGCCTGATACGTCATTAGCGAACAAAAAAAAAGAATGTAACCAGATATATCAAGATCTCAAGATCGCTTATTTAAAGGTAGCTAAACAATCAACATACCAGTGATAATTTAAAGTAAAATAAGTAATCTAGCCCAGTGTTGATATATCAATACGTAATCCACTAATTCCTGGCATTAAAATAAGCATAATATAAGGAAACTTGAACAACCTACTTTGCGCTAATAACATCAGTTTAATAGCTAAGAAATAAAGTTTATCCCTTCATTTATTTTCAGAACATTTCTGACACAGTTATTAGAGGTAGACTGCCTGAAATGCTACTAGCAGAGCTGACCTGACAAGCATATGTGATAGTTGGTTTTTGTCTTCGTGTTCTTTATTTCTCGTCTATTTTTTCAGATCTACGGTATTTTTCATGCTAATCTCCCGCTGTAAATCACCAGAGAGCCTACTTGCTTCAAATTACTACAATGATGAGGTGTCTGTAGCTGAATGACGGACTACGCACTCTAGATGATATCTTATATAAGAACATACAACTAGATCGATTAGTGGAATTTGTTTATTTCCCATTAAATGAATATCAATATAACATTAGCAAAAAGTGAAATGAGAGTACCAAAGAAAGTTCACACTACAATAAATTCAGTAGTCACTATGCCACCAGCATACACCCTGTTAACAATTATGTTATTGGTAGGAACATATATACTTGGACGTTCAAACCAACAGCTAAATGAAAGTATATCATTTTCACCATTACTTTTAATTAAGAATTGTTATTTAAGTGGACGTCTGGAAATAGATGATGCTATTAGAACAATTACGTACCCTTTCAGTAATAGCGATAATTTATGTTTATTTATTTTCAACTTAATTATAATCACTATTGCACTAAGCAAATTTGAAAGATTAGCAGGTACTCTTTATACTGGTCATGTCTGTATAATTTTGACATTTTTTAATGCCATCATATTTTTCTTTTTTGGCTTATTCTTCACACCAAATGAAAGTCTCACTGGATGCCATGCCTGGACATATATATTCTGTGGTTTCTTCATTAGTTTGTACAGCTCCAGGGGTGTTAAGATTGCAAAAATTCCAATTAGTGTGTATCCATGGTTGATGATTCTTGTTTGCAAGTACATGATATACAATACTTCCGTTGTCAACAGAGCAGTTCCACTAGCCGTTGGTTACTTAGCTGCTAAAACTAGAAATATTTTTAATAAATTAATTCCATCAACATATCTCAGATCGATTGAGTCCATAATTCCTAATTTTATAAAGAATAAGACGTTATTTGGAATTAAGTTGGAAAAAGAAAGTGATGTAGATAGAGCTATTGCATTCCAGACAGCTGAACGCAAGGAACCCATCTCTGCAATGGTCTAAAATCAAAACAAAATAATGAAATATAATGAAAGTATGTACATGTATTATATTAAAGAATTATGCTTTTCACCACATCCTTAGTTAGTTTTAAATGATCTTGGTTTCATAGAAGCACCACTGCCTAGCATCTAAAAATTCACCGAAGTATTATTTTCATTTTATAATTCGAGTCGCGGGGTGATTACAACGGAGCTTTTCCAGTTTCAAAAACTGGAAAAGCATTTATATACATAATTCGACCACTTGTATATACACAGAAGTTAAATTTCATATAGAACTGCTGACTAACAATTGGATTTAAAACAGTTTATATAAATTCCATAACTGTTATTGCATTTATAATATTTTGCATAATATACTAACACTAAACGGAATAAAAGTATTCAGCAATTTTATTCACAAGTTTATTTTCATTTTGAGAAGTTAGAAAAGAGAAAATGGATCCATATAGAGGTTCAAAACGTAGTTCAATTTCATTTGGATCTTCACAAAAAAAGTTTCCCTCTTATCAGAGTCATTTTATGGCCACATCGTACGGAAATAATGCCATGAATCCTTTATATGAAAATAATCATGGTGGTGGTAGTAGTAGTAGTAGTAACCCAAGCACAAATCAAGACGCAAATGATCCCAAGAATAGTGAAGATAACAAAAGTGTCAATTCATTATACGCAACACGTTCACCATTGTATTCACCATTAGATTTTTCAAGTCCAATGTTTCCTTCGAATTATTCCCAGATACATCAACAGATTAGAAACTATAATCCAGTCAATAGTGCACAACCTCCAACTAATAATATGACCGTATGTGAGTATAGCTCTCATTATCCATTATTAGGGCTAGCATGGAGCAATGATGACACTGTATGCTTGGGGTCATATAAGGAAGATAGCAGAAATAAACTGCAGGCAATCCGTTCCACGGATTTATTAACTTGGGAAAAGGTTGCAGAAGCAGATATTACATACCCCGTGAGTAACATTCAATGGTTGCCAAATCAAATACATCCGAGGCAGTTGGCTACCTCATCAGACTCTTTACGTATTTGGTCTCTGAATGATGAAGTGGGGCAGCTTCAGGAACAAATAAATTTATCCCTTTGCAAGTACAAAAAACAAAATAATAATCATAATCATAATTCAGCAGCTCCATACAATAGTTCTAATGCCACTGCAGATACTAGCCAGTGGGGTAGTGGTGTATTAGGTGAATTGCCCCCAGTAACTTCATTCCATTGGAATCCAGTTGATACTAACTTATTAATCTCAAGTTCCATTGACACCACTTGTATTGTTTGGGATTTACAAAGCTCGAACTATGTCAAAACACAATTAATTGCGCATGATAGTGAGGTCTTTGATGTTAGATTTTTAACAAAATCTACGCAGTTATTTGCAAGTTGTGGTGGTGATGGCAGTGTCCGTGTCTTTGATTTGAGATCCTTAGCTCATAGCACCATCATATATGAACCTCCTACTACCTCGTTGACTGGTGATTTAGCGCAACAGAATAATGCACTACTAAGATTAGAACCATCGCCAACCGATCCTAACGTTCTTGCAACTTTTGTCTGTGACTCCAATTCGATTTTAATTCTTGATATGAGAAGACCTGAGTCACCAGTATTAACATTGGACGGTCACTCATCATCTGTAAATCAAATCAAGTGGCACCCAACGAAGAGAAACGTTTTGCTGTCCTGTGGTGAT
The DNA here is from genome assembly GCA_003708925.3 of Kazachstania martiniae. Taxonomy (NCBI): domain Eukaryota; kingdom Fungi; phylum Ascomycota; class Saccharomycetes; order Saccharomycetales; family Saccharomycetaceae; genus Kazachstania; species Kazachstania martiniae. The sequence goes on from PPOM03000296.1 coordinate 110,209, forward strand.
GACTGTCAAATTTTGTGTTGGGACTTGAATAATTATCTAAATAACGGCGCGAGACCAATGCAAAAAGTTCCTGAAGAATCAAATAGGGACGAAGATATAAATATGATGAAAGATTCCGAACCAAAGTTACAATCTCAGTCGCTTTCGATACCAACGGCAGCATTTTCAAATAACTGCCAAGAATATAATAATATTACGTGGAGACCTCAAGGTGGTGACTGGATTGGGTCTGTCAGTGGGAAGAAGTTTCAGAATATCAGAGTTGGATGAATTGGTGCCGTGTATATGATCCAATTAATAATGTAATCAAACCAAACAATGTAAACGCGTTAATTGCAGTGATCAGAAAAAAGATTTTCTGTCGTAATCAAGCCAATTTTCATTACTGGTTTGCTTAAGATGTAATATTATATAGAGTTCTGTAATATTTTTCACCGGTATATCACACACTTGGTTGAGTTTTTGCAAGTGAAAGTGTTACTGCATAATAGCCTATATGCATTTATTTTATTGTCTGTTTTTGTTTTGTACTTACCATTTGGAAAATCCAGTAAAAATTGGATAATGTGAACTAAATATAAAAATAAAATAAATAATAAAAGATATATTGCTATTGATAGTAATTAGAAAATGCTTTATGACTTTCAGTGTTATGCAAATAAAATAATATATATGATTGAATGCTACTTTCTTTTTTTGAATCTACCTTTAGAGCTCCTTTTTCTACGATACGATTTTCTCTTCCTTCCAGATGAACTCTTCTGCAAATGTGAATCAGATGGCGTATTTAAAGATCTGATCTTAGCAACAACATATTCATTTCGTTTAATTTCGTCAGGCGGTATCGCATATACCTGACCTGATGTAATTCTTTTAGGGCTATCATCTATAGTTAATACAATTCTTGGGGTTTCTCTTGTAAGGTTTCTGGTTTGCAAGACTTTTATAAATGATGGGTCATTATTATCCATTTCACCTAGTTGTGGACTTCTTTCCTTAAACTTCATTAGAATTGACAAATTACCTCTTTTTAATTCCTTTGCCTGAGGACCTAGCTTTACATAATTTGATGCAAATCCCATATTATTCGTGATGGAATATTCTTGCAAGACTCTTAGAGTGATCAAGTGAAAAAATATTCTCTCAATTTCTGTTTTTGGCAATGACTTACCTTTTCCATGCTGTTCTAGCTCAGCGTGTCCTGCTTGTACAATCTTTGAAATTCGAGAGCCCTTAAATACATCCTGACAATATATCGTTGTAACCTGTTCGTCTGATATAGAATCAACAAGATCAACAATATCATTTGAAATATCAGTTACATCTCTTTCCATAATGGTGGTCGAAGAGTCTGATTTGAAACAGTTGTCACAGTTTTTTAAACAGTTTTTTGGATCAAAATTTTCATTGAAATATTTTAAAACTATATTTCTTCTACAGTCAACTTCATTTTCACAGAAAGCCATAACTTCTTGTAACTTTAGCAAATGTTTCTGTTTATTTTCCCTGTCAAGGTTTTTGTCTCTCTGTATCATTTTTTGCATTGTCCTTATATCAGAAAAGGAATAGAATGCAATACAATATGAATACTGGCCATCTCTTCCTGCTCTTCCAGTTTCTTGATAATAATTTTCTAATGTTCTTGAAATAGTAAAGTGGTAAACAAACCTTACGTCTTTTTTATCAATTCCCATACCGAATGCAATAGTAGCTACAATTACCTGTAGGTGATTGTTCTGCCATTTCTTCTGTGTTCGCAATCTATCATCTGCATCCATCCCTGCATGGTAAAAATCACAACTAATACCTTCTTTTTGTAGAAAGAGAGCTAATTTTTCACATGAATTCTTTGAATGGCAGTAAATAATTCCTGACTGATTCTTAAAATATGTTTTAATCTGTAAAGCTAATTGAGACAATGTTGTCTTATCTTTTGGTAATATCTGGTAAAAAAGGTTGCTTCTGTTAAACCCCTGTTTAAAAATGATAGGATCTCTAAGCTGTAAGTTTTTTATAATATCATCCCTTACAATATCATTCGCTGTAGCCGTAAGTGCCATCATTGGTACGGATGGAAAGTTTCTTTTGAAATAATTCAATTCTTTATAATCCGGTCTAAAATCATGCCCCCAATTAGAAACACAATGTGCTTCATCTACAACAATTCTAGCAAGTTTTCCTACTGTAAAAAGATTTGAAATTGTATTCTGACATTGCTTTGACGCCTTTATCATTTCTGGCGATATGTATATTAAATCAAGATCACCATCTATTAACATCCTGAATGTCTCCTTTCGTTGCTGGCTAGAACCTTTTGAAGATATCATACTAGCTTTAATATTAAGATCCAATAAGTGATCAACCTGATCTTGCATTAAAGCAATCAACGGAGAAATAACAACTGTTGTACCTCTAGTCTTACCGGCCTGAATTATTGCCGATAGTTGATAGCACAAAGACTTACCGCCACCTGTTGGCATAAGTACAAATGCATCTTTGCCTGATAATGTTGTATTAATGACATCTAGCTGGTTTTGACGAAAACTGTCAATATGGAAAATATTTCGGAGTTTGTAGAAAAGTTCATTAGTCCATTGATATACCGTATTCTTCTCTATTACTTTGGGATGCTCTAACTTTTTAATGCTCTCAATACCGGCCAATGAATTGTTTGTTTCTTCATCACTTGTATCAATCTGATATTGATTTAATTCTTGTTCATTTAAAATCGGCGGCAGTTCGATGTTATCAAGCGAAATATCTTCTCTTTCATCATTAAAATCCTCTAGCTCTGTATCGCTATCAACAATTTCAATCGGCTCCATCGACTCCTCAAACTCTTCAGTGCTACTTTCAATTATTTCCACTTCTGAATCGGAAACATATTCCTCCATATTGAACTGAAATAGTTTACTGTCATCCTCCTCACTGGAATCCACTTGATCTACCTGAGTTATCTTTTCTTCCAACATTTTGATATTTTGATATTCCTGGGATATAAGAGGATCAACTTCCTTTAAACGTAAGGCTTTAACATCCTTTGATATTACTGTCGATTCTAGAATCTCACTCCTCTCATTCAAGAATTTATTAAGCTTCTGGAAGGCTACTATCAAATCACTCTGATAGAGTGTTAGTAGCTTAACAGAAGATGCCATCATACATCACCAGATACTTTATAAACCACTATTATTTAGGCCGTATTTCTTTTTATTATAGTTTATCGACAACACTTTCTCAGCTAATCATCAACTTGACTATTTTACAAAATTTCGATGATATCTTAAAAAAAGGACTAACAAATACACGTACAAAAATATCAAAGAATTTATCACTAAATATTGAACAAATGAACAGATCTATAAGGTTCATACAAAATATGCAAGTTGATGTCTTAATCTATATACATAAGTTAATAAAATTTAACCTGTACGCTTTGTCATATAGGAGCCTCTACGTCCAATATTTCAATCGAGGGTTGTCTTTAAGAATAGTTCACTTCCAGAAAAATTAATGAAAGTCCATCGAAATAAGTCGTTCATATACAAACACTATCATACTAAATTCAATATTTGTAGAGCCTAAGCATTGCAATCGATAATCCTTTTATTTTACATTTGGCTTAAAACGACTACATTATCTATACGCAACATACGATTCAATCTATAGTGCTGTTCACAGAGTGACAGAAAACAGATAATCTCTTCATGACTTGCTTTGTCAGAATTATATAGGTATTTGGATTCCATAACTTCTCCAATGTCTGAGCCAAATGAATATAACAAAGCGAAAGTCCAGTTTTTTTTTTCTTTGACAATAAATGAAAACAAGAGCAATTCATATACCGCCTTATATAGCAGTACAGTTCAATTCAGTGATCTATTCTGGTCTATTGAAAGCTATAAAATTAATACTTGTTGTGTTAACATACATTTCTGTAAGCAGAAAGTGAAACACAGATAATCAATCCAATCAAATAAGAAGCCTTCTTTCTTTGCATTCTTATGCCTAGGATATTCCCTAATATAAACCTTAAAAATGAAAGTGCCAGGAAATATTGAACAGGCCTGTGACTTATGTAGAATTAAAAAGCTGAAGTGTTCCAAAGAGAAACCAAAATGTTCTAAATGTTTGAAAAATAATTGGAATTGCACATATTCACCCAAAGTTAAACGGTCACCGCTTACCAGAGCTCACTTGACTGCAGTAGAAAACAAATTGGATGAGTTAGAAAGTTTCCTGAAACAATTATATCCCAATCAAAACTTAAACGAAATTATGAAAGATTATACACAGAGACCAACCCCTGGAGATCAAACAAGTCGATCAAACAATACAAGTAGAAGTCCTGATGACCTATCATTTAGACAAAACCAGAGTTTAAGAAATAATAACATATTGTATACTACTATCAATACATTACCCAGTGATTTGCTAAATGGCTTTAGCTGGAGATCAGAATATGATTCGATGGACCTGAATAAGTTATTAGACCAAAGTTTCTATGGTGCTGCATCTCATATTGGAGAATTAAGATCAGTTAAAGCACAACTTCAACCCTTTCTATACAACTTACAGAATTCCCCTTATAAGTCACCCCAACCAATAATAGCAGATAAAATATCTCTCACTGAAAGATCCAAGACATATATATATATCCAGACATATTTTGAAACGTTTCATATGATAAACCCAGTTATGGACAAAGAATATTTTATGTCTATATACAATAATGATCCAAAACAACCTGCTGACAAAGATTGGCAGTTAATGTTCAACATAGTTTTGGCAATTGGGGCTTGGTGTAAAGATGGTTGTTCAACTGATATTGATACTTACTATTATAATAATTGCAGGAGTCATTTGAAAAGTGTTGACATTCTATTTAAGTCCACTTCGGTAAACCTAATGATTATTTGTAACTTAATATCCTACTATCTATCGTTACGGAGTTTGGATTTAAATGAAAGTTACCAGTTTAACGGTATCGCACTTCGTATGGCTGAATCCTTAGGTCTTGATGTTCCGAATATGCAGGTATCGGATTGCATTACTTCAGATAGAAGAAAGGTTTTACTTTGGTCACTAGTCAATCAAGATATCTACTTGAATATACATTTTGACAGGCCTAACTTGACTAAGCTGGGTACCTTACAGGACATAAAACTATTTAATGCGGAATCCACTACAATGAAACATTTTCTAGGTAGAACAAGGTTATTGCAGAGCTTCGTTAATACATTAAATCGATTCGAGACTTTTGACTTTCAAAGTTTGAAGAGCTATGTGAAAGAGGTTAAAAACGTTTCCAATCCTAACAGTGAAGATTACGATTACTTATTGAAACTTTCTCAAGCATTATTGATTTTATTCTGCATTAGGAAATTTGAATGTAACAATATTTCACTTAGAGATAACACGGAAATAAAAGATATGGCAAACAAAACTATTGATGATCTACTAATGCTAGTTGATTTATACGTCACGAAACATACCCAATTTGTTGCGCCACTAATTTCATGGTATTCTGTTATGATGCTTTTGAATTTTAGTTCAACAATTGTGAAAAATGTACTGACAGAAGGTAACCAAACATCAATGAATCAATTGTCAAATTTAGTGCGGCTTTTGAGGTTTTTGCAAAGCTTAAAGGTTTTGAACAATCAAATGTTAGATAAATATTGTACGCTGCTGGAAGGTATTGCAACAACTCTGAATCCCACCGGGGATATATCTCTCAAGGCAGGTCAATCTCCACAGTTCGATCAAAGTAGAGAGTTTACACCATCTGTAGCAGGTCAAGGTCTCTCAACAACTCCTACGGCCCTTGGTTTAACACCTAATAGAACAACGAGGAGTTATTCAGATTTATTAAATATCCTGTCAAATAAAACAACTGCATCACCAAATATTCCAATTCAAATACCGTTTAATATTGTACAAACCCCGACATTTCCATCATCAATATATGATAATATACCGACATCTATGACGCCTCCACCGATTATTTACGATAATATATTACCACGTAAGACACAAGCATTACACCCACCAACTATGATGCCAGGAGGTGACAATCAAATTAATCAACCTATAGCCATGAGTCCGAACACTACAAATTTAATAATGAATTCAGGTATGACCAATATGAATGCGACAAGTACAAATAATGCTATTTCTCCGCAGGGCAGTCAAGGTGTAGATTTTAGTACAAATCCAATCACCAATTCCATCATGAATTGGAATGATGGAACTACATATAATGCGTTAGGTTATACGAATGGTTTATTCAATACTACAACCATAGATGATGTCTATAATTACTTATTTGATGACAATTCGTTAGATAAGAGTACTGGATCATCGAGTAAGAGTACCCCAAAGGTTAAACAAGACTCTACCTTAAATTAAAATCCACACAATACGTAAGCCATACATAACGGAAATAAAGATAATAGTCTTCATCTTTATGACGTTCATTTGAACATTTAAATATTATATCTTATCATTATATGTATTATCTAATATAATATCTCATGTATTTTTAAAAATCTATGTTTTTTGATGAAACCGCGGAGGAATGTACAATAAAGAGTAAATTTGAACTCGCAGGTAAAAGGGTAAAAGAATTTATACTATGTTCAGGTTTTAGCAAACAAACAGATAATTGAGAATAAAATCGAGTAAAATAATGGCAAGAAAGAAGGGAAAAGGGAAGAAGAGACAACAACAAAATCAAACCGCAGAGGTAACTAAGCCACTAAACTCAATTGATACACCTGAAGAAGATATAGATAGTAGCATCAATGATGTTGCCTCATACACAAATGATATTGAGGTGACTGAACATTCCGATTTAGAAACAGATCAGAATGTTGAATTAACTAAGGGTGATAGCATTCAGGGTAATGAACAAAATTTGGATATTGCTCCAAATTCTTTCAATGAGCAGAGCCATGATAACTCTGATACTGTTGATGGTAAGCCTGAACCACCTAGAGAAGATGAGTTACTGGAAGATGCAAACATTTCCAATGAAGAAGTAAATTCTAAAAATGCTGCTACAAATATCCACGATTCAAATGCTAAAGATAAAAAGACATCATCGGCTGAAGATAAAAGTGAAGTAATGGAACAAGTAAAATTAAATAGTCAAGTGGCTAGCGAAACAATTACTAATGATGTTGAAATCCCAGTTGTAGAAAGTAATAACGTTAAAGACACTAAAGTTACAAATGAACCAACTAAAGAAGAGAAAGCACAAAATGAAACTGACATAAAAGAGGAGGAGTCTGGAAGCATCGACATTCAACAAAACCAGCCTAGTACCGAAAATAGTAAACCAGCGACTCATACCTTAGAAACTAATCTTGATAATGACGACCATGAAAATAGAGATAGTGCGCACAATGAAGGAAACAGTGCTGATGTAAAAACAGCGGAGCTCAGAAAGATGGATGGCGATGAAGTCGAAATAAACTCTCTAAGTGATGACAATAGCAAAGTTGACGATAATAAAGATAGCTTTGATGTTGATCTTTATACTGAAGCATCAACCACTGAAGGAAGAAAAGACCCAGATCTTAATACTGTAATGGAAGACTCTTATGAAATAACCAACAAGCAAGAGGCAAAAGATTTTATGCCTACAAACGAAGAACTACCTGGTAGTCCTAAACCTCCTCCTGTAGGGACACTTGAAACTATCAATGATACGAGGGAAGAAAGCACCCCAAACAGTATTAGAAATGTTGATTTATCAGTTAATAATCCTCCTACTCTGCCACCAAGGAAGGCCTCCACAGCTAAGTCGATAGATGATAGCACTGGTTTAAGAAATGGTTCTCTTCCACCCGAACTACCTAAGAGAACCAACATTATTGACCTTAAAGATATGAATCCACATACACCAGAACTACCTAAGAGAGATTCAACTTTCCACGAGGAGACTTCAGTCCCAAAGACGAAAAATGCAGTTCCACCACTGCTTGAAGATGAAATGAAGTCCGATACCTTTAGGAAGAATGTTTCAAGGATAAACAAAGGTGATAAAATTAATCGTCGTGTTTCAAGTGTCATAGATTCTGCAGCTGAAATCAATCTGATTGCCAATAGGTTTAGGGTTTCAAGCTATCAAATAGAAGAAGTTGATGTGGCAATTCGTAAAGATATTGATGCTGGCCAAAGCCTTTTGAAATCGACATACACTGCAATATTACAAGACAATGAAACAGGTGAAGGAAGTGAAAAAGAAGAAGAAGATCCAGAAGGAAAAGAAATTAAGGATACAGATTGGGCTTTTTGGACTAGGGTTGTTAATGATTTTGCCAATGTAGCAAATAATGAATCTGAAAAATTGGAAAAAGAAATAACAGACGGTATTCCGAGACAGATTAGAGGTATTATTTGGCAACTTATTGCTCATTCAAAGGCTAAGGAAATAGAGGACATATATCAAACTTTGTCAGATACTGAATCCCCTCATGAAGCTAGCATTAGACGTGATCTAACGAGAACTAACTTCCTATCTAAAGATAATATCGAATCTTTATTCAGAGTTTTAAAGGTGTATTCTGTTTATGATCCTGATGTGGGGTACACACAAGGTATGGCGTTTGTTGTGACACCATTATTATTAAATTGTAATAGTGAAGCAGAAGCTTTCGGTCTGCTAATTTCATTAATGAAGAGTTATGGGTTAAGAGATTTTTTTTTGCCTAACATGCCTGGATTGATGTTGACATTGTATCAATTTGATAGATTACTAGAAGAAACTTCGCCTGTGTTATACAACCATTTGACTAGAGAAGGTGTTAAATCTTCGATGTATGCTACTCAATGGTTCTTGACCTTTTTTGCATACAAGTTTCCTTTAGAATTTGTCCTTAGAATATTTGATATTATTTTTTTTGAAGGTTTAGAAGCTATTCTCAAATTTGCTGTAAATTTAATGATAAAGAACAAGAACACTTTATTAGATTTAAAGTTTGATAACCTTTTGAATTTCTTAAAGAATGAACTATTTGAATACTATTTGAAAGATAAAACTTCTGACTTAGAGTCTACGGAACGCGATTCGGTACTACACAAGGCCATCTCCACAAATAGTATGGCAAGCAGTAGCAATAGAGTCAACAAAGAGACTGCTTCTTTTATCAATTATGATGTAAATTTATTTGTCAATGAAGCGATGAGGGATATTCACGTCACACCAATTTCTTTGAATAGATATGCAGCAGAATACGACGATATTCATAAATTAGAGCATGAAAAGGAGATGATATACGAATACACTAGAATTAAGAACCACCAATTGGAAAAAGAAGCACGTAAGCTAGCGCGGGATTATGAACTGCTGAACGAAGAACATGTCTCTATGGCCAAAGAATTAATCCAAAATAGATTAAATATTGAAATGGTGTTAGATGAAAACAATGATTTAGAACAAAACCTTGAAAATTTACAACAACAATTAAAAGAAGAGATTGACAAGGGGAACATGGCAAATCCAGATTTGTTATTACCGAGTGATTTAAAGCAAGATCTGGAACGCACTGTAGAAAGAAACAGCCAAGTTATGTCTGAAAATGTTCAATTGCAAGAACGTATTGGAGAACTAGAGAAAACAATCCAAGAACTAAAGGTCATAAACAGAACATTTGCTAATAGTTCTAGTGTCCAGATAGGTGAATCCAAATCTACTGCATCTCCAACAAAGAGTAGTAGTGGATGGGGGTTTAAGAATGTATTTAAGAAGGAATAGTGTAAATGTGCATGAAGAATATATTGACCCATATATGTATATATGTACACAGAAAATCAATTAAACCAGAAAAATCAATGACTGTTACCACACCCATACCCCAATATACACCCATACCCGACTAAATTATAAAAACCTTCGCCGGAAACAGAAAGGTAAGCCGAATACCAAGAAAATGATGAAACATTCTGGGGAAAGCGGAAATTCGTTGTATTGATGGTTCGTAAACCATAACATTGAATTGCTCTTATTGTTTTACTAAAAGTGAAATTTAAAGATAGTATTATAATTAACTAGTACTGCTAATTCGAAACAGGTAAAGAACTAATATAGAAAAAATGGCTGTTAAGAGTGGTATTGCTGTTGGTTTAAACAAGGGTAAGAAGGTTACTTCTATGGTCCCAGCTTCCAAGATGTCTTACAAGAAGGGTGCTTCTTCTCAAAGAACTAAGTTTGTTAGATCTTTAGTCAGAGAAATTGCTGGTTTAGCTCCATATGAAAGAAGATTAATCGATGTTATGAGAAACACTGGTGAAAAGAAGGCTAAGAAGATCGCCAAGAAGAGATTAGGTTCCTTAAAGAGAGCTAAGGCTAAGGTTGAAGAAATGAACGAAATCATTTCTGCTTCTCGTCGTCATTAGAATATATATAATATAATATATCCATATATCCATATAAAACTATAATCATTTGTAATAACGTATTAAAACGCACATTCTATATATACATGTATATAATTCCTTTGTGGGTGACATGACATTTGTAGAATTTTCTACAAATATATCACGTGCTCAACAAAGTCTTGAAACGTAGCTTCATCACGTGGATCCTAACATATGCTTACACGTGATACAGGTGTATCGCATTTAAGTTACCGCCAGTCACATGCTCCCAAATTTAAATTTTTCGAAGTGATCGACATTGTTACGCACGGCTGAGAAACCGAAGTGGGAAAATTTTACTCTATTGAAAGATAGAGTCTTTTTAATCTAAACATGTGGATCAAAAATCTCCAATTCAAATGCCACGATGACAAAGTTAATCCTTGACCACGAGTCGTTTCAAACTGCTAGTTATTTATCCCGTTTCATCTTGTGTCTTCTCCAACCCTGTACACCGTCACACATCTAACTGTGACTATTGGTAAATGTTACTAGTAACCTCTATTATTAGTAACCTCTACTTTTGCAACGGTATTTCTGCACAACAGAGTCATAAACGCACCCAAGTTTGTTCGGACGCTTTTCTTTACAGTAAACAGTAAATAAATAATTATGAGTAACAAAATAATACCAACCCCGTGACCGCTCTCTGAGACACGAACGTAGAAAACTGTGGTTCCTTTTCTTTGTTTCCAGCATATTCTCACGTTTTCCACAGTGAAAATTTTTTGGTGCAAATTTGTCATCGTGGGTGAGAAAAACAATTTGGTGACACATCCTGGAATAACCTTTAGTCATTTTTCAAATTAGATTAGAGGTTATTGATAGGGAATTGATTACAAAGTAGTATTGATTTGAATTATATATAAGAGATGATATGCTACTAATTTCTTAAATATTTGACTATTTTCTTGTTTATGTTAAATAATAAATAAAAGTATACAACTTATTATAAAAACAAACACACCAATTAATAATACACTATTAAATACAATGTCTATTGATACCTACTATTCAGTACCTGATGAGGAAGAATTATTCCCATTATCTTTTAACCAACCTCCTTTACTATCTAATAGTATAGACACAATTACAGATGATTATTCATCATCATATCAAAATGATTTATTACGTAGCTCTCCACTACTTTATTCATTTGATTCTAAGTCAGTCCCATTATTGAAGCAAAATATTTCAAAAGTTCAAAAAGAATTTGCTATCGAAGACTGTATGTTTGATTTAGAAACTGAAGAAGATGCTAGTATATTTGTACCAAGGGAAGAACCAAAACAGACTATTCAAAATAAACCGCTATGCTCTGGTAGTAACATACCTGAAGAGTTTGCTAATGCTGCTCAGCAGAATTATAGACTATGGCTAAATTCAGTATAATATTACATTATAAACCTAGTCATCGCCTGCATTCTCAATTATACATTCATAGCATATATACAATATCTACATACATTCATAATAATTAATAAATTCATTCAGTCATTCATTCATTATACGTGAAAAACTAGTCTATGTAATTGAGAGTGTCCGACAAGAAGTATATATCTATATAGTACCTTTAATAAATATCATATGTAATACATATCTATTATAAAGACAAACATATTCTCATTCTTAAAAGTAAGTTAAGAGTATACGTTAGCATTAGCAATGTCCGGGTATAGTCTATATGTTATCAGGAATAAGACAGCGGTGTTAGCAGTGTGTCACAACCTATGAAAAGGATATACCTACTCCATTAGTAAGATAACGTGGAGTAAACCAGAATAGTGATAAGTCAATGTATGCAAGAACGGATGTTACTTGCTCTTTTAAAAACACAGGTCACAAATATACAGATAATTCTTGCTAAAGTGATATATATGCCACTTGAATTAGGGGGTGTAAAGAATTGTGATGCCAATCATTAGATGCATCGTTATATAACCACATAAGCCGTATAGCACCAGCAAGGTTCTACCAATAGACCAACTCCTAAACATGAGTTTTTTTTTTTCGTACTTTCTTAGCAAGGGGGATCTTTGTTTGTATAAGCATTAAAGGGGGAAAGCCGATGAAATAAGCCAATTATTTTCTACACTAGGCTTGCCTGAGCACTGTAATAAATAAAAGATATTACTATGTCTACAGTCAGAATTGAAATATGTATGATGCTGGCTACATCCCCTGTATGTTGGTGTATATAAGTATATATGTGTATGTGTCCAAGTGAAAGCTTATTAATTTGTATTCAGAAGCTTTTCTGTTTTTTTATGACATTCCTTGATTCAGCTTTAACGTAAATAAGGTCAATTCATAATGAATAAAGTGAAAGAAGATTTAGTGGGTTCCACTATTGAAGAACAGAGACTAGACCAAAACAAGAAGCATGAAAAGTACTATATGAGATATGGGCCTTACTGTTCAGATCGTCAATGGGCCACCGTGAGAGAGGATTATTCCGAATCTGGTGATGCTTGGAGGGCATTCCCTTTCGAGCAAGCTAATGCTAGAGTCTTCAGATGGGGTGAAGATGGTCTTTTTGGTGTCTCTGATAACAAACAGCGTCTTTGTATGAATTTAGCTCTTTGGAATGGTAAGGATGAAAGGTTGAAGGAAAGACTTTTCGGTTTAACTGGTCATCAAGGTAACCATGGTGAAGATGTCAAGGAATTGTATTACTATTTAGATAATACACCAACTCATTCTTACATGAAGGCTCTGTATAAGTATCCTTTCAAAAAAGCTTTCCCTTACAGGGAATTAGTTGAAGAAAATGGAAAGCGTGGTTATCATGATAAAGAATTAGAAATTCATGAAATGGATGGTTACTTCAAGGAAGCAGAGACTGGTGACACACCTTACTTTGATGTCTTTTATGAAATGGCTAAGGGAGACGAAAATGAAAACGAGCTTAACTTTAGAATTACAGTGCATAACAGAAGTAAGACAGAAGCAGGTCAATTGCATGTTATGCCTCAATTTGTCTATAGAAACACATGGGCATTTAATCCTGAAGTTGAGAAACCAAATATTAAAAAAGATTCTCACTTGGACAACTTAATTGAAGTTAACCACCAAACTCTTGGTACAAGTCAAGTTGTATTCCAACCAGCCCCAGGTTTTTCAAAAAGCGGCGCCGAAGAAGATATCGAACCATTCTTATTATTCACTGAGAATGAATCCAATTTAATGAAACTGTTCAATGCCCCTAAAAATCCAAGTGCATATTCTAAAGATGCCTTTGAAGAGTATATTGTTCATAACAATACCACTACTACAGTTAACCGTAACAATGAGGGTACTAAGGCTTGTGCCGTTTACTATTTCCCAAATATCCCACCTGGTGAAAGTGTCACAGTAAGATATAAGTATACTAACAAGCCAGAAGACTCGATTTTCCGTACTAATAATCTGGCTGTAATCGATGAAGATATTTTTGATACTACCTTTGATAACCGTCAGGAAGAAGCAGATAACTTCTATTGGAGAATTAATCCAACACCAATTAGTGACGAATTAAGAAAAGTTCAAAGACAAGCTTTTGCAGGTTTGTTATGGTCAAAACAATTCTATAATTTCACTTTTGAAGAGTGGTACAATGGTGATAAGTCTATTCAGCCTAGACCAGCCAAGAACAGGGCAAACGGCAGAAACAGCAATTGGCAACATATGTACATAGAAGATATCTTATCTATGCCAGATAAATGGGAATATCCATTTTTCGCATCCTGGGATACTGCTTTCCATTGTATCCCATTGGCTATGGTTGATCCAGAGTTTGCAAAGAAACAATTGGATCTATTAACCAGGGAATGGTATATGCATCCTAACGGTCAAATTCCTGCTTATGAATGGAATTTCAATGATGTTAACCCACCAGTTCACGCTTGGGCTGTTTATCGTGTTTTTAAGATTGAACAAAACCTGTACAATCGTACTGATCGTGTATTCTTAGAACGTGTTTTCCAGAAATTATTATTAAATTTCACTTGGTGGGTTAATCGTAAGGATACATTTGGTAAGAACTTATTCGAAGGTGGTTTCTTAGGTTTGGATAACATCGGTATTTTCAATAGATCAGAGCCATTACCTACAGGTGGTACTTTAGAACAAGCTGATTCCACTGGTTGGATGGCTTTCTTCTCTTTGCAAATGTTGAATATTGCTTTAGAGTTGGCTAAAGAAAATCCAGTTTATGAAGATATTGCATCTAAATTCTTTGAACATTTTGTGTTAATTAGTGATAAGATGTCTTTTGAACATGAAATTGATACTTCCGATGGTGAATATAGGGAAGTCGTTAAGCAAAGTTTATGGAATGAACAAGATAAATTCTATTATGATGCTATCTCTTGGGGTGGTCCAAATAGGCAGCAATTGCCAATTAGGTCTTTGGTTGGTTTGATCCCATTATATGCTTCAATGAACCTACAGTCTGAATTGGTTAGACAATTCCCAAGTTTCAAAAAGCGTGTTGACTGGTTCATTAACAATAGATCTGATATCTTTGGTAGAAATGTAGCTTCATTGACTCAATCAGAAACTAATATAGGTGATAAGGTTTTGTTATCTTTAGTTACTAAAGATAGATTAAAGGCTATTTTAACTAGAATGTTAGATGAAAAAGAATTTTTATCTGATTACGGTATTAGATCTTTATCTAAGTTCCATGAAAAGAATCCGTTTAGTATGGACGTAAATGGGTCTCATTATTCTGTCAGTTATTTACCTGGTGAATCTGACTCTGGTATGTTCGGTGGTAATTCTAACTGGAGAGGTCCTATTTGGTTCTCGACAAGTTTCTTGATTTGCGAATCCTTACAAAGAATGTTTTTATATTACGGCCCAGAGTTTACTGTTGAATGTCCTGTCGGTTCAGGTCAATACAAGAACTTAGCAGAAGTTGCCGAAGAAATTGGATCTCGTATGATCAATCTGTTCTTGCCTGATCCAAAAATAAACAATAATCGTGCTATTTATACCGGTCAAGAACAAGATTTCTTATCCAATGATCCACACTTTAAGGACTATATTACTTTTTATGAATATTTTGATGGTGACACTGGTAGAGGTATTGGTGCTTCACATCAATTAGGTTGGACTGCATTGGTTGCTAAGTGGATTAGTGACGTTGGTGTTGCCTGCCCAACCCTTTGTACACCATATGAAAATCCAGCAAATGGAGTACCAAAGTTAAAGAAGGCCGGTAGAAGAAAGAGTACCAAATCATTTGTTGATGTTACGGCTACTAAATTGGAAGTTGAAGCCGTTGAAAAGGGCAACAAACCTGATGAACATATTACTGCTTATTCTGGAGCCTCACAAACCCACATTAAAGAAACTGACTTAATTAAAAAATTAAGAGAAGAAATGGAAAGTTTGTCATTCGAAGAAACCCAAAATCTCGACTACACTGCGAAGAATAGTGCTGAGCTTAACTTAAATAAGACTGCTCCAAAATAGTTGATTTATTTTTAGATGGATATAATAATGAAATAATAATAAATATGATTTAAAGTTGGTATGTAAATAATTAAATAGCCATTCCATCCAACAATATATATGGGTGCGTCAGTAGGTCTCTTTTCAATTAGATTGTTACACCCAGACATTACACCCACATTTTAAGCCAAATGATTTTTTGAATTTGTAAGCTACTAGCATTAAGAAAAGTGCTTTCACTTGCACCAAACCATCATTCTTTGATTTATAACTTGATGGTAGTTTCTTTCGCTGGATATAACATTTGTGAACGCTACTGACGTGACAGGATTATATTTGTATTCTGCACAAGGTCTGTACGATCTATCTAATAGAGCTTTCTTTACTATACCATTGAAATCATTAATACTAAATTAACAAAATTCTACTGATAACAATGTTGAGACTAGCTGTGAATACACGCCTGTATTGGAGAGCTGCGTCAAATATTTCAAAATGCAAGTCACATTGGACACCTTTCAGGAATAGTAGGACTGTTGGAAATCAGTTCATTAAGGACAAGATACAAGTAAGTGAATTCTCTACATCGTTCGCACCTAGACATGGCCATATTAAGAAACCAGAACCTGGTGAAGAGTTGAAAGTTACTTTTATATTGAAGGATGGTGAGCAACAATCATATGAAGTATGCGAAGGTGATACTTTACTAGATATTGCACAGGGTCATAATTTAGATATGGAAGGTGCCTGTGGTGGTTCATGTGCATGTTCAACTTGTCATGTTATCGTAGACCCAGATTATTATGATGCTATCCCAGAGCCGGAGGATGATGAAAATGATATGTTAGATCTTGCCTATGGTTTAACCGAAACAAGTCGACTAGGTTGCCAAGTCAAGATGTCCAAAGATATAGATGGGATTAGAGTGGCTTTACCAAAAATGACGAGAAACGTCCAAGTGAGTGATTTCAAGAAGGACTAAAGAACATTCATGTAAATACCAAATTAATTATTATGTTCCTTTCTTTTCACCTATTAATAATTCCTAAATTGTATATATATATATAAGCCTACATTAAATAAAATTCTCCTTGTCGTTTCACCCTTATTAGCTTTAAGTTTTGTATATTTCTATCGAATATTCCTTTCGGGAATAAAGTTGACAAATCAGTTTTTCTACAGAACTAGAAATCACAAATAATAAACATAAACATAAAACTAAAGTAAAGAAAAGATAGTAAAAAAATTCCATAAGTTAATTATTTACAAGCTTCTCAGAATTAAAACAGTTCAGGATGAGCATGAAATCAAAGGATCAAGGATCTTTGAATATGATCAATAGCAATAATACTGGGATCAAACGACGTAAAATGGAAAAGTCATCGCTGCACGATATAACAAATAGTGCTCAAAACCATTTACGTGGTAAAGTATCTATTGTAACCAAACCATTATTAAACAACCAAACTGTGTCCATGATTGCTCAGAAGAAGAGAGAAAAGATAAAGGCTTTAAAAACCTTTAATCAACTTCATAAATTAAACATAGAAAAGAATTGGAATATTGTAAGGTATCAAACTAAGTATATCCCTGACATGAATTACCAAATATCTAAGCGAAGGGTTATGTGCCAAAAGTTGGAACAACAGATTAATAATTACAAGGAAAGTTACAAAACTATTGAAAAGAAAATGATTGACGCAGAGATAGAGTCAACAAAATCTATAGAAAAACTCGAAGAAGAACAGAGGCAATCATACCAGAGGTTTCAAGACAAATTTAAACGGCATAAACAAGAAGTACGTGATACTTTGGAAAAAGAAGTGAAAGAATTGGAAAATATGAAACCAAAGGATACACTACTGAAAGAAATAAGCACTTTAGAAAATCAATTTACAACTCTGAATACAGAATTAAAAGAAATTCTCCAGAGAAATAAGGATATGGAAGAGGCATACAAAGTTGAATTACAGATGAAGTTTAAAAAAGTTAAATCTGAGAAAACGCTTGCTTTGACTAAAATGGAAATGACAATTGCAAGACATTTGGAAATTCAAGATAAACTAATTACTAAAAGAAATGCCTTAAATAAAGAAAATGATGATCTTGAAGTTCAATGCAACAATCAAGAAAGGGACGTTAGCCAAGCCACAGAAAGGTTCAATACAATTGATAAAGAAACGGAAGAACTGAAAAGTACACTAAAAATGTGGAATGATAATCTACTCGACGATAATCTACAATTCAATAATATTCAAAAAGAAGCCAAACTTCACGAGATAAAATACAATGAAAATTATGATAAAATGGAAGAGGAGCAACTAAAGAGAAAAAAGCTGGAAAATTCAATCGATGAAATGAAAGGCTTTATCAGGACTTTTCTTTATATCGAACCTACAACTTTATCGGAGCATTTGGATATCGATTATGCTTATAGTACTGTAATGGATAAGGACCATGAAGATGAAATCTATTTTTTCAATAGGATATTACCATCAAATCATTTAACTACTTCACAACTAATAACACAAGAATATAAAGCATACCACGATATGTGTCTCAAAAATGGCGAGGACTTTAATTTATTTACTGTCTCTGGAAAAAAATGGTATGAAGTGAGAGATGATTTGATTGAATTTATGACAAAGGGATATGGTGAAAAATATTCTATCTTTTTCCAGAATGTCTATATCTCGGATAAAGACATTTCAAAGGATCTTTTATTATCAACTACTGTTCCTGACATTATTTGCAAAGAGGGGACTGAACTAAACAGCGGACGTAGTTCAATTAATTTAAACTCATTTTCCACTTGTCTAAATAATAATAACACAATTAAGTTCGATGATGAAAATAGAAACTCATGTAGTGATGGTATCAACTTGATGAAATTCCAGTTAACAGAAAAAACGGATTCTACAAGAATAACAAATTTCTATTTAATTCAAATCGATGAGGTGGATGCATTGAAAGCATTTGAGAATTACTTATCTGGAGGGAGACGCAACGAAGAAGAAAAAGTAGACTTTATTATTAGGAAACTCATTAGCGATACTAAATCATGTTTTATCTTCAAGTTAGAAGAAGAAGGTTTAATTCAGGATGTCCTGAGTCTTTCCAAGAGGATTGGTAAGATTCCCAATCCTAAAAAATTCAAGTATGGGTACTAGATATTAGGCTAATTTTGTAAAGAATACATCCGATTATATTCTGATACATACCATTTATTTAATATCCTGATAACTTTTGTAAAAACAATAAATAATTATAGACAATTATTCTATCATATCTATTCATCGGTAAGAATATCTTTGATCAACCAGTTTAATTCCCCTCTAGAGCCAATATTTCTATCATCCAATGGAGTAAACAAAGGCTTTTCTTCTAGGAAATCAGATAAATCATCAATTGTGCTTTTCATTACTACCAATTCATCATCGTTCTGTAAACCAGTAGCCGTTAGATTATAATATGCATTCGTTGTAGGTTCAATTAAATTAGGAAATATGTTTATTGTCTTATAAAAGTCCTCATTTGTTAAAGACATCACGGGTAAATTCTCTACTTCACCCACAGTACCATCGTTTAATGTTTTACTAGTTTCCTTACTGTTATCGGGTTCGTTTGTTTCCAAGTTGTTAAATATACTATTTGGGTCTTCTATAGTTTCCGCGGCTGCACTGACCTGAGAGACTGGCTGAAACATTCCATCATCATCCAAATCATAATAATCAGAATATCGCTTTTTTCTATACCTAATAGAGTCAATGCCAAATTCGACAATATTCTTCAAATAATGGTCTAAAGCCATTGATAGTAATTCAACACATCTTGTATCCACATTACCAACCAGACCATGCTCTCTTGCTATACCAATCATTCTTAAGTACAATGAATCAGTATCAGGCAATGAATACGAATCCGTGGCTAACGGTGCTGAAAATCCATTCATAATATCTTGAGACCACTCCAAAGGAGTCTTTAAATTATTTGCTTTAACTCTTTTCAAAGTTTCGGGATTAGTGACTATAGGTATTTTCGGTACGTTGTTTAATCTACCTTGTAAAACTGTACAATATATGAAACCACGTTTACCTGCTTCCTTAGTGATAAGTTTCATTCTGTTTCTATCTTGAACGGGTAATGACATAACAATCTTTTTATAAGTTTCAATCTGTGAGTTATGCTTATTCACTCTCTTTGGATTCTTGATAGAGGAGTTAGAGCCATTTTGGAAACCCCATGATCTATCACTATTATCTAATGGTGAGTCTCTAAGTGAGTTTGTAAAAATACCTAACAATAACTGGTTATGGAGCCGTATTAACCTTGGGCGAATTTGCCTATTGTGTGGCACTGCAACTGTGCCAGAAAATGAACTAGTGCTTCCTGGTGTTGGCGCTAAACCTGACTCATTGACCAAACCTTTTTTATTGCTTTGTTCTACATCAAATAGGTCATTAATTTCGTTGATTAGTTCCTTTCTGGATAGTTTTCCCAATATGAAGTGACTAATCATCTGTGCATATTTAGTCCAATTATCCTTGCCCAAAAGAGCAGTCAACTCTTCAATCATTGAACCCAAATCTAACCTTTGGTTCTCACTATTCGTTAATGAAACTAGATCTGCAGTGCTTGGTATATTCGACGGTATTTGACTGGTTATGTTTCTTTCTGTCTTAACATGGACCGAGGTGGAGGCAGCATTACTGCCATTCTGTGCTGCCATCGAACTGGGGGTCATTGACTTTTGCTGTTGTTGTACCAATGACATTCTTGAAGGAAAATGACTATATCACGTGATAATTTCGGTTCGTTTGCTTTGCTTTTCGTTGATTAATTATGCTCTTTAGTTAAATTGGAACAAAATGAAAAAAGTATAGACTTCAACGTTATTAAAAATTACAACAGTATAATACAATCGCCTAATACAATCAGATTATTGTTAAGTTATGTCACTTTCTTCTCTTTTGAGTAAACTTTTCTCACTGAAAACAAGACCATCTTTCCTTAAGGTTTAAGACTATGTTATTCCGTTTCTCTGATTTTCTTCGTTGAGCTTTTTTGCCAGTTCGTTATATGTGATGAATATAATGTTACAAGTTTATTTATTATATATTACTAGAAGCTGATCAAGTTGGAAAATCTTACAAATCAGGCTTCCTATATATAGTTATAGTTTGAGTGGATGTCCATATTTATGTCTTTATTACCAATGCCGTTGTTAGAATCAACTAGCCTTCGGAGATGCATGATTTCGGTTTCGTATTTAAGCTTTTGACGTTTGTTTTCTTGTTCCAGTGCAGATACTGTTTTCATTAGTTCCTGGCTTCTAATCTTTTCTTCATCCTTCTGAATGTTAATTTCATTACATTTAAGTTCCAAGGTAAGTAATTTCTTTTGCAATCTATCGATTTCTGTGTCATTATTTATGGAATTGTTATAATTTTCACTTTCAATAATGTTCAATTGTTGTTTCAATTTCATGAAATCGCTATGGAGACGTTTCAATTCTTGATATTTGCTGTATAATGTAAAGTAGTTATCACTAAGTTTCTTAGATTGTCGTAGTTCGTGGATCAGTTCGAGGCGGATCTCATCATATTTACTTTTGTAATAATTCTCTTTCTTGTTATTAAATTCATTGATCTTGTCAATATCATCACTCAAGTTCTGAAGAAGGCTGTTATTTTTATACAATTCCTCAAATAATTCATGGTAGTCAGTATCTGAATACTGATCTGGTACAGTATGTTTTTGTGGCGATGGAAATTTGCCAGGGATATTATCGTTGATTAAGTTATTAATTTTTTGTGTATCTTCTGAATATTTATTGAAAAGCTTGTTAAGTATAGGATCGTCCTTCATTGGTGATTTATATGTAGGCTTTTGTTGATTTTTGTGAGCAAAAGTGTTTGTTGGATCCGCTTGCAATTGGACAGGACTCAATAAAGAAGGCTCACCTTCTGGTGGTAATAAGTCATACCTTCTGTAGAATGACAAATCCAACCCATCCAGTGAATTCGATCTCCCCATACTTTGTGGTTCAAACCTATCATCTCCATATTGTTTTTGTTGTCTCCTGTAATTGGTATCATCCTGTGAATGAACTTGCTGCTTATACTTCTTTGATGGTGAGATTCCAGAGCCAAACAACGCATCCATAGTCCATCTAAATATCCCACCATTACTAGTACTATTACCATTATCCATTACAGTTACCAGTTATTTTTTTTGTGATTCAGTTGTCAAAGTGTTTGTATCCCTTGATGAGCTTTCTACAAAACAAAAAACGAAAGCAAAACAAAAACAAACAAAAAAGAAGATAATTCTTTCTATAATATTATAAACAGTACCTATTCTCCGAATCAGGTACCTACTAACACGGTCAACAAACTTATCCTTATACTCTCAAACTGATTTTATCCCAAATCAGTTAAAACCACCAAAACACCAACTCTCGAGAAAATTCGTGTCTGAAAAAATTTTGTGACGCGAACATGCATAAACTTAAAACATTTCGTGTAGACAGCAGTAAAATAACGGGTAGTTCTATATGATGAAACAAAGAAAGAAAACATTAGTAGAAAATTGTTACCGTAGATCACATTTTGAGAAGCTGCTTTTGAACCTGTAGTTAATTTGAGTTAAGTTGCGAAGAGTAGAATAGGTTATAACATTTGGCGTGGTAAGCCCTATTACTGTTTAACGGCTGAGAGTGGGTTGGAATTGGCAGTAATGTCTAGTTTGAGTAGTACATCCAGTATAATTCCAGTCTGCATCGAAGCGACTTTTTGAATATTCGAAGCTGATTCAATTGCAAATTACCAAAACAGTGTATTGCCATAAATGATTTCATACGTTTTTTTTCGTTGTTTATTTGGTTTCTATTATTATGCTTGAAGATTTATTTCGTATTCTTGTTTTTTTACTTGGATGGGTAAATGGTGCGATTAACTGATGTTATTGGCACTGTAGTTGCTCTCTTTTATTTCTTCCTTAAACTTTTGGTGATTATTTTTATATAGTAATGATCTTGTCGTTATTTGCAATTATAATATATAATAAGAAAGCAAAAATAAATAATCTACAACTTAGTCTATTTTAATCATTTTCATTTATTTTATTATTTATTATTATTAGTAGTATTATAAATCCTCACACTTGATTTTTCTTACAAACAATCAAAAGAGTATATTTTAGTTTTGACTAATAATCATATCTCACTGTCACCTTTCGCTTCATTCAATTTGGCTTATAATATATCATAACCGTTTGCTCTTAAATAAAAATCAGTCTCACTATGTCGACAGGTCTAATCGTCAACGCTAAACAAACCTATTATCCAATTGAACTATCCAATTCTGAATTACTATCTCATTATGATTCTATCCAGGAATATCAATCTAGTATCGCTTCCAATATGATCAGCCAGTCAAATAAGTTTAAACCAATTTTGAAATTAATTGAACAACAACCCGAAATGCATCCATCGCTGACTAGAATCCCAATTGTCACTTTCCTTTATGAATTATCAGTCATGACCCGTGTTACCAATGGTATCTTCTTTGCTGCTGTTAGACTATATGATCGTTATTGCTCCAAACGTGTTGTCTTAAAAGATCAAGCTAAATTAGTTGTCGCTACATGTTTATGGTTAGCTGCAAAGACTTATGGGGGTTGCAACCATATTATTAATAACGTGGTTATTCCAACTGGTGGTAGATTTTATGGCCCCAATCCAAGAGCCAGGATCCCAAGATTATCCGAGCTAGTTCATTACTGTGGTGGTTCTGAAATCTTTGATGAGTCCATGTTTTTGCAGATGGAAAGACATATATTAACTACCTTAAATTGGGATGTCTATGAACCAACTATGAATGATTACCTTTTAAACGTCGATGAAAATTGTTTAATCCAATATGAATTATACGAAAGACAATTGGAATATAAGAATAAATGGAGTAAAAAGCGTGAATCTCAGACATCTCAAGACAGTGATGCTACAGTTGAAGAACAAAATGACGAAGATTTGAAAATTAAAATCCAACTAATTAACTTAAAACAATTTTTAATTGATTTGACTTGTTTTCAATATGAACTATTAGATTTTGAACTATTTGAAATTACTTCTGGTATTTTACAATTCATCAATAAATTCACAAACCAAGATCAGATTAGTTTTCTAGCCATGCCAAGTACTAGTTTAAATAAACAAAATCAATTATTCAATATTTTTGTCAATGCTACTATTAATACGCCGAATTCTCTGTTGGAAGTTTACAAAGAAAAAGATGGCATTGACACTTTCATCAAATCGGTTCAAAATTACCATACAAACTTACAGAAGAAGCTTCAATTGGCTTCCTCTATGGATCTCTCGAGAAGAATTACTGTCAATACATGCTATCCTCAAGAGGCTTCTTCTTCTATTCCATCTCCTGTCTATTCCACCCAAAGCTTTACTCCTATGAGAAATGCAAGTGCACAATCAGAAAATAGTATATTTAGTGCAGTTATGGGTGCTGCCTCTCCACTGACCCCAACAATGTACACGTTCCAACATCAAAAGAATGACAGTGCTTGCACCAGTTCCCTAAGTGTAGCAAGTTTGCCAGCAAACAAGAGAGCATTCGAAGAATTCAATGGTTTAAATGCTAAAGACTCCATTTCGATGTCACAATACAATGAAATGAATAAAGAGAATATTTTGCCAAAATCTCACCAAATTCCTCAACCCAGAGCGAAATTTATCAATACAGGTATCTTTCAATCACCAACAGGGAGTATAAATTCAAGCCAGTCATCTTTAATATCTCTACCTATTGGTAATGTCAGTAACATGGCATGATTCCAATATGATTAGCAAAACATAAAAGAGATTTAAATGAAGGCATAAAGATAGACGCAGTGAACCTGTATTGTAATATTTAAAATACTGAATGATTCTTAATAAATCTGCAAATTGTATTAATGACCCATTTTTGACTATATTCCAGCCAGATATTATAGAAATAATATACATATATATTTAATTTATATAAACTTAAAAAAACAACAACAGAATATATTAAACTGAAGTTACTATCTTTATTATTAAAGTGCAAACGTCCTTGATGCGATTGAGTATCATTCATTAGAGAGGATAAATATACCGAGTTACTGATTCCGGGTAATGATGTAAACTCCTTTTCAAAAAAGTGTTTTAAAAAAAAGCATCAAAGGTGAAATTGAAAGGGTATATCAAATTGTATAGAGCTGCCAAGTCTAGAGCTTGATATAAAGTGAAGCAAGCTTGAATTAGGTGAAGATACGTGTATAAAATAAATGTCAGCTAATAATCCTGGCGAATTAGATCTTTTAATAGAAAAGGCAACTAGTGAAAGCATTCCAAATGGTGAGTTAGATCTCCCAGTAGCACTTGAGATTTCTGATGTAATTAAGTCTCGCAAAGTTTCTGCTCGTGATGGTATGAGATGCTTGAAGAAGAGGATTGCGAATACTAGCCAGAACCCAAATACCCAATTATCTTCCTGGAAGCTGGTTGACGTCTGTACTAAAAATTGTGGGATGCCTTTTTTGGTGGAAATCTGTTCAAGGGAGTTTATGGACTCATTCGAACACACTATATTGAAGACACAAGATAATAACAGCTATGCAGGAACCGATGAAATATATGAGGTTACTACAAAGCTTTTTTATCAGTTATATGTTGCATTCAAAAATGATTCACAATTAAGTTATATTGCGAGGGTGTATGATAAGTTAAAATCCAGAGGTGTTCATTTCCCAGTTGATCAAGTCAACACCAATGAACCGATGGCTATTTTTGATTCGAAAACACCTGCTGATTGGATTGATTCTGACGCTTGTATGATTTGCTCAAAAAATTTCTCCATTTTAAACAGAAGGCATCATTGTCGTTCATGTGGTGGCATATTTTGTCAAGACCACTCTAGTCATAATATTCCACTACCAGATTTAGGGATTTATGAGGAAGTTAGGGTCTGTGATAACTGTTTTGATGATTATGATATGAAGAAACATGCT